>JADBJO010001792.1:225000-232500 GCA_016801955.1 Conus betulinus | reverse complement strand
ACATCTTGCTGATACATTTTTCCCCCCATAACATCAGCAACAACAACGGTGATGATTAATCTTGTCCCACTATCAAATATTTGTGATTTATTTTAATCGGATAGAAAATAAAGAAAAGAAAGAGTCAGCAGCTGACATACACATAATCTTGCATATGCACTTACTGGTTTAGTACTTTGACAACATACCAGGAGAGAGAGAGAGAGAGAGAGAGAGAGAGAGAGAGAGAGAGAGAGAGAGAGAGAGAGAGAGAGAGAGAGAGAGAGAGAGAGAGAGAGAGAGAGAGAGAGAGAAAGTTGGAGTGGGAGGAGGGAATGCTATGGGAAGAAGGGCATGAAATGGAGAAGATGAGAAAGGAGGAAAGGAAGGGACTGGGGTGGTGGTGTTGGGGTTGGGGTTGAAAAAAAAAAAAAAAAAAAAAAGGTGATGAATAAAACTCTCAATTATTTTCACGCAACGTCTGTGAATGCGGTGCGTGCAGTTTCTCACGTGATGAAATCTTTCTTTCAGATTTCACCGGTACACAAAATTTGCTGCGGAGCAGACAACAACTGTGAAGATTTGAAAACTACCACCAGAACCACAGGCAGAAGGAAAAAGATGGGCGAGCAAGGGAAGGAACTGCTGAAGCAGCACATCAAACACAAGAGGGCCAGCGAAGGGTTAACGGAAATTCCCGACGACTTGTTCGCCAAGAGGCCACGTTATGAGGTGAATGCAGGCCATTTTCTGTCGTTGGTTATGTGGGTGAATGCATCATTGTGTGACTGCACAGTCTTGTTTAGTTTATTCGTTGATCTGTTGTCACTGACTGATAACCAGACTGGTGTCGTTTGTATGTTTGTCGAGTGATAGTCATTCACTGATTGCCAAACTAGCTGATTTTTATTTATTAAAAAAAAAGAAAAGTAAAAAGTTTTATAATTATTGATTGATTGCAAGATTGTTTCAGTTGATTTATGTGTTGATTTATTTTGACGTTCAGTGCACAGGTGTAGTGTTCACCGTGCGAAGTGTTGGTATCATCGTGAGAATATAATCAGAGAGTGCAGTAGTGTGCGTGTGTGTGTGTGTGTGCGTGCGTGCGTGCGTGCGTGCGTGCGTGCGTGCGTGCGTGTGTGTGTGTGTGTGTGTGTGTGTGTGTGTGTGTGTGTGTGTGTGTGTGTGTGACAGACAGACAGACAGACAGACAGACAGACAGACAGACAGAAAGTATCAATATTTGGTGTGCTAGTAAAAAAAGGTCAGTGTTCGAGTGGTTGATGTTCTTGCTAAAATCACTTTACTCTATTTGTTGATACCGCTCTCTCTCTCTCTCTCTCTCTCTCTCTCTCTCTCTCTCTCTATCTCTCTATCTATCTATCTGTGAGTGTGTGTGTGGGGGGGGGGGGGGGAGGGGGGGTGCGTCGTGAGCGTTGATGTGATAGTGTTGTAAGTTAGGGTATTCAGTGGGGCATCTGACTGATTCGGTTCTAGCAGTTCACGTCCAGTTGCATCACCATCATCACCTTCATCAGTATTGTCACGCACTACCAGGATCTCCACCACAGCCACAAGCAAAATAACACCATTATTATAATGGTGATGATGATGATGATGATGATGATGATGATGATGATGATGATGATGATGATGATGATGATGATGACGACGACGACGACGATGATGACGACGACTAAAGTGGCTGTGTATTCTTGTCATCAGATGACCGACGAGGAGCTGGTCAAAAAGAGCCAGAGGCGGCAGAAGAACAAAGAGGCAGCGGAGAAAAGCCGAAAAAAAAGAAGAAAGAAGAATTCTTGACTCTCCAGACTGTAAGTTTTTGTGTGTGTCTCCCTCTTCCCCCCCTCTCTCCCCATCCCACTTAGGACCTTCCCATTCCTCTCCTCCCCACCCCCTATCGCACCGTTCATTTCCATTACAAGTGATTGAGCATGCACATATGTGTCAAACAGTCTTGGAGAGAGAGAGAGAGAGAGAGAGAGAGAGAGAGAGAGAGAGAGAGAGAGAGAGAGAGGGGGAGGGAGGGAGGGAGGGAGGGAGGGAGGAGGGGGAGGGAGGGGATTTCGTTTTGTATGATCTAACTGCTCCCTAAATGGCATACAGCAACACAGATGCACAAGTATTCAAAACAGCGCAGAAAATATCTTTTGCTTTTAAAATCTAATCTTAAAAGTAAGGTGTTTAACACAGCATAAGAAATTTGCGGCGAATTAAAACCTGAAGAAGTATCTCCAAGGAAGAACAAACAAGGAGAATTATTAGCAGAGTTATTTCGGTTCCATGATGACTTTCATCATGGGAGCAAGATTTACCCTGCTTGTTTGTTATTTACTCTTACTGTTCCCTGCCTTATTTAAGATTTCCTTTAGAGTTCTTTCGGACCTGGGCAGATTTAGAAAATGAAAATGCGAGAGAAGTGAATGACTGGGTTGGAAGAATGAAGTCGTTGGGAGGGGGAAGGGAGTGGACAATTGAACGAATAAATGAATGTGTGAATGTGCAAAGGAACAAAGATTCGATGAATGAATGAACGAACAAATGAATGAACGTACGAATGAACGAATGAATGAATGAATGGATGGATGGATGTGGTGCATTTGATAAATCCTCTACTTTCTAGCTCAAAGCGTGGGAGTATCAGACAATATAGTGGCACTGAAGAATTGAAAAGCAGGTCAGGAGTGATAGTGATAGACAGCAGTTTGTAAAGAACATTCGTAGCCGTGGGTATAAGTGTGAGGGGGAGATGTGATGGAAGGGAAGTGCTTTATAATGTCAATGAGAGAAATTAATGACACGGTTGCTGGCAAACAAACAAGCAAATGAAGCACATCAACAACAACAATAACACTTGATAACATTTGCACATTATCATCACAACCAGCATAAATTTAACCAGTTGCACTTATTCAATTAATATATTGGTATAAGACGTATTTAAGAATGTATTAAATACAAATACATCTTATTAACGATGCATTTATCAAAACACAGGATCATATCAGTGTATGTAATGTCTTACATAGCCATGAAACTTCATTACTCGTATTCTAACTGGAAAACAAATTCAAACTTGATTACTCGTATTCTAATGGGAAAAAAAAAGTTAAGGGCTAATTAGAGAGACTTGCACATAAACAGTTGATGAAATGACATTTGAAGCTCTTTGATTATTAACATGATGTTCACTGACAGTGGTTTTCCTTCTCTCTTTTTTTCCAGGAGAACGATCAACTGCAGCAGGACAAATGTCAGCTGGTCTCCATGATCGAACAGCTGAAATCTACGCTGAACAATCTGAACAAAGAGAACACCGGACTTCGCTGCAACATTGACCATCTGAAACGCTGGATCGGAAAGCACGCCACCGATCTGGGCCTGGCAAAACACGTGCAGAAGAAACGGGATGGAGAGAAGCACAGCCTGGCCAGGATGACGGACAGCGCCAGCAGGGAGGGAGTGCTGCGAGGTGACCCCTCACTTCACAGCGCTGGTGCTAAGGCAAACGAAGATGAGGACCAGCTGTCTAGTTCCACATCCTCTTCGTTGTCGTCGTCTACTGTCAGGTTCTCCGCTTCGCCTCCTCTGGCTGCCTCCCCGCCTGCTTTCCCCCTTGCAAAGATTCCAACGAGGGTGGCCAGCCCCGCATCTCCACGGGCACTCTCCGAATGCTCCAGTCCCCAGCGTCCCACCCCGAGAGTTTTTTCAGCCTGTTGGGATCCGCACGGTCGTCACCCTTCCTCAGCCTCCTGCACCGCTGGCTGCGGAAATGCCTCCAGAGAAGCTTAATGACCGCGAACTGCGACAGCAGCAAGACGTGATGTATGATGGTGGCCAGCAGGTTGTATACCTCTCCAAGGACAGCGTTTTCGTCGTTCCAGGTGAAGATGGTCGGCAGTACATGGTGGTGAACCCAGGGGTACAGCGACAGACCCAGCACGACGTCCCAGAAGGACTGCAGATCATAACGGCTACTCAATACGCATCTCAGATCGGCTTTGAAGCCTCAGAAGTACAGAAAACTCGTATGGAGACCTCTGAAGCACAAGATGCGAGTGTGGAAACTCCGCAGGCAAGGGTGAAAACTCCAGAAGCACAGGAAGCAAGTGTGGAAGTGCCAGAGGCAAATGCGAAAACTCCAGATACTCAGGATGCAACCGTGGAAGCCATGGAAGCGAGCGTGGAAGCCACAAACGCCACCACGAAAGCTCCAGAAATGGAGACTTCTGGTGACATCGGCAACACGCAGGAAGCTCTTCGTGACGACATGATCGAGAAAGGTGCGGCTGCCAACGAAACAACCGCGTCAATCGGAGAAACTGAGAGCCCGGTGCCAAGTGGCAGCACCATGCCTCATCCTGACCTGGCCACTTCCATTGACTTCCTTCTCAAACTGGGCTGTACAATTCAGCTGCCTGAAGGATTTCAGCTGGTGAAGACAGCGGACGCAAGGCCTCTGGGAGAGAATCATGACCACTCAGAACTTAGTCAAAGCCACAGACCGTCATAATCAAACTATGTCGGCACATGGCAACTGGCAGATGATTTGACAGCCATATCCTTTATTGTCATGGCTGGTGGCCTGGTTCGTTTGTTTGTTATTTGCTTACAATGATTTGAGCATGAAATACTCTGTTTTATAACAGCTTATGATGGTGACACTGTATAGATTCTTATGTTGCATGTCAGTACCTTGTAAAGATGATACGTTAAAATACCCTCCTTACGATATGTACCTGACGTATCAGAACTGAACTATCCACTGGCCTGTACACACATGTGTCTATATATATCAGATATTATGTATATAAGACACTTATATATATAGACTGTATATATATATCTGTACTGCATATGAAAGGTAACGATGAAACACTTGATTTGAGGACTGTTCCTGTGTTGTGTGCAATGTCAGAAATGATGATGGTGACACTCTCTCCAGGACGATTCTGGTGTTGCATGTCAGTCAGTAAAATGATGATGACGTTAAAACACCCTCCTTACGACTGTACCTGAACGTGTCAGAAATGATAACAGTGAACACTTAACCACTGGCCTGTACCCGGGTGTCTGTTCTATGTCAGAAATTATGTTGGTAACAGACACTTTCCACTAGACTGTATCGGGTGTTGTCTGTACTGCATTAGAAAAGGTAACAGTGAGACACTTTCCACAGGACTGTTCCTGGTGTTGTCTGTACTGTGTCAGAAATGATGATAACAGTGAACAGTGAGACACTTTCCACAGGACTGTATCTGGTGTTGTCTGTGCTGTGTCAGAAACGATGACGGTGAGGCACTTTCTAACGGACTCTTAATGGTGTTGAACGTGTTGTCAGAAATGATAACAGTGAGACACTTAACACTGGACTGTACCTGGTGTTGTCTGTATGTACTGTTCCAGAAATGAAAACAGACACTTTCCAACGACACTATCGGGTGTTGTCTATACTGCTCCAGAAATGCATAACAGTAACAGTGAGACACTTTCCACCAGAGACTGTTCCTGGTGTTGTCTGTACTGTGTCAGAGATGATGCACTTTCCACTGGACTGTACCTGGTGTTGTCTGTACTGTGTCAGAGATGATGCACTTTCCACTGGACTGTACCTGGTGTTGTCTGTACTGTGTCAGAGATGATGCACTTTCCACTGAACTGTACCTGGTGTTGTCTGTACTGTGTCAGATGATACACTTTCCAACGGACTGTACCGGGTGTTGTCTGTACTGTGTCAGAGATGATACACTTTCCAACGGACTGTACTTTGTGTTGTCTGTACTGTGTCAGAGATACACTTTCCAACGGATTGTACCGGGTGTTGTCTGTACTGTGTCAGAGATGATACACTTTCCAACGGACTGTACTTTGTGTTGTCTGTACTGTGTCAGAGATACACTTTCCAACGGACTGTACCGGGTGTTGTTGTATTGTGTCAGAGATGATGCACTTTCCACTGGACTGTACCTGGTGTTGTCTGTACTGTGTCAGAGATGATGCACTTTCCACTGGACTGTACTGGTGTTGTCTGTACTGTGTCAGAGAGATGATACACTTTCCAACGGACTGTACCGGGTGTTGTCTGTACTGTGTCAGAGATGATACACTTTCCAACGGACTGTACTTTGTGTTGTTTGTACTGTGTCAGAGATACACTTTCCAACGGACTGTACCGGTGTTGTTGTACTGTGTCAGAGATGATACACTTTCCAGCGGACTGTACCTGGTGTTGTCTGTACTGTGTCAGAGATGATGACACTTTCCAACGGACTGTACCGGGTGTTGTCTGTACTGTGTCAGAGATGATACACTTTCCACTGAACTGTACCTGGTGTTGTCTGTACTGTGTCAGAGATGATGCACTTTCCACTGAACTGTACCTGGTGTTGTCTGTACTGTGTCAGAGATGATACACATAGTGTGGACACACCAGGTACAGACCAGTGCGAATGTCTGCGTCATCTCTGGCACAGTACAGACAACACCAGGTACAGTCCAGTGGAAAGTGTATCATCTCTGACACAGTACAGACAACACCAGGTACAGTCCAGTGGAAAGTGTATCATGACAACAGACATTTCCACTGGACTGTACCTGGTTTTGCCTCTACCGTGTCAGAAATGACAACAGACATGTCCGCTGGACTGCACCTGGTATTATCTCTACCGTGTCAGAAATGACAACAGACATTTCCACTTGACTGCACCTGGTATTGTCTCTACCATGTCAGAAATAATAACAGACATTTCCACTGGATTGCACCTGCTATTGTCTCTTTACTGTGTCAGAATGACAACAGACATTTCCACTTGACTGCACCTGCTATTGTCTCTCTACTGTGTCAGAAATGACAACAGACATTTCCACTTGACTGCACCTGCTATTGTCTCTCTACCGTGTCAGAAATGACAACAGACATTTCCACTTGACTGCACCTGCTATTGTCTCTCTACTGTGTCAGAAATGACCACAGACATTTCCACTTGACTGCACCTGCTATTGTCTCTCTACTGTGTCAGAAATGACAACAGACAGCAAGTCATGAGTAGGACTGACTGTGGATGAATTTACTCTCGATTATAATGGTCAAAAGATAATGAAACCCCTTACCTTTCACTCATTTTCCATGTAGGCCTATGTCTGGTGGTACTGTGCAACATTTACGACTACTGTTATATTTGTGGGTTTTTTGTTTTGTTGTTGTTGTTGTTGTTGTTTTTAAGTGATTGGATGGATCATCACTTCTTACACATGCACGAAAAAAGTTAATTCCAGTTTCTACACACACAATTTTAAATAAACCATGCAGACCGTAACATGTTGTTTTTTTTTTTTTTACCCTTATACATCTTTTAATCCATCTAATTGTTCAATCTACTTCGCTGTACGTTGTCAATAAAACTTCTGAGTGAGTTGCTTCAGTATGAAAGTAGAAAAAAAAAAATAGTCAGAATGTTGTGATCCCAGATGCTGGAGCGTAAAACAAGACGCTAATCTTAG
>JADBJO010001792.1:170000-197500 GCA_016801955.1 Conus betulinus | reverse complement strand
ACCGAAAGTTTGAATTTAACACAGACCTACGATTTCGTTAGTAGGCTTACATCATGTAATTTGTAACTCCTGATAAACTGAAATCTTGTGTGAACACATGCAAAAACCGATCAAAATCAGTGTAGCTAGACTTCTATGTATCTAGCTCTGATTATTTATTTATTCATTTTTTTTAGTCACCCATGCCAGTGTGCCATTAACATGATAAAGAACAATAGCAAAATGGAAGAACTAAAACAAAAACAATGAGTTGGGTGTATCAATTTTGACAAAGGAGGAAAATTTTCTTTAAATTTAAACTAAGAAGTTCAAAAAATAAAAGGTAAATGTTTATACACAAATTATTATGTACTAATACAAAAAAAAATGCATATAATTGATACGACAGTACTGTATCCTCACATACCCCCCCCCCCCCCCCCCCCGCCCCCCATGCCCTAAAAAACTGAGCAAGTATTTGAAAGAAAAAAGTGTACATCACTTCAACTTCCCTTCATCGAACCAAGTATAACCACCAGGTCCATTCCGATCATCTCCCTCATCCCCCCCCCCCCCCCAGCCCCCTCCCTCTTTCTTTCCCGTCAACCCATCTTCAGTCCTATCCTATTACACATAGTCCAACCTAATGACATATTCTAAATGAATCGGACAAAATACAAGGGAAAGTCATTCCAGTGATCGACACCATTCACCGTCAAGAACTATCATTACAGGAGAGATCATATGTCCATCTGACACTATTATACTTTTAGGCCTTCATCGTTTTTGTTTGTTGTTGTTGTCGTTGTTGTTTTCAAACGTAACACATGAGCTAGATGTTGACGACATGTAGGCCTATTATACATACCGAGGGAGGTGAAGAGTCACGGGGGAAATGGACACAGTACAAATGAATATGTGACACAAAACAAAAGTGACGTCGAACTCTGTGTAGTATTACATACTCACCCTACTGTCTGTACATTGGAAAATGTAGTATGAATCACAGTCTCTTCTTTCCATTGTACAGACAACGTGTTCTTTGTGCAGATGTCACTGGAGGAGGTGGCGAAGAAGAACAAGAAGATGCAGCAGAACAGGGTATCAGCACAGCGATCCCGCGAAAGGCAGAAGAAGTCTCTGGAGAAAACCATCAAGTCTGTAAGTCCTCTTAGTAACTCTCAGATATCACTCACTGCCCAGTCAGAACGGCATCCTATAGTCTGATGGGTACAAATAGGAACTCACCAAGTTAGGTGTATACGCGTATCTCACGTAAGATTTGTCGACATATCCACATACTGACTCGAAAGTTTCAGTTTGTTCAGCAACAGCAGGACACTGGTAGGAACAAGCGACAAAAAGTTTAGAAACACATGCTTAACGTTTCTGTTGTAACCATTGTATAATTCATTTCAGATCGACTGTCTGCAAACTTTGTATAGTTCTAAAGAAAAATGAGGAGGGGGAGGGGGGAGGCTGTGGGAAAAGGGCGGAAGGGAGGGATCAAACTTATCCTTGGATGTTTTTTTAGGTCTGTTTTTGACCTTCATACAACAGGTGTGACACGACAACACGTTAAGATACATATTTCATATTTCAAACCTGCTCATGATACTATATGCAGAATATATAAAGATTATATTTGTGACCAATTTGGGCTATCTGCTCCTAGTCCTGGATATATTTTGAGCGTATTTCCTTCTGTGACTCGGTAGAACAGCGCGCAAGGTTGGTTTTGCTAACGCCGATTCAGTTTTCAATTCAATACAAGAACATCTGTGAGTTCAAAACATACAGAATGATGAGCGTTATGAATGTAATGTATTCCGTACAGAATTTTTGTCGAGCGTTTGTATGTGTGAGTAACAGACTGACCATGCAGGCCACGCATGCGTAGTAGAGTTTGAATCAGCCTCAGTGTTTATGGCTGACATCTGAGTGCCGCCAAAAGTTGGTATTGTTCAAAAATATAGAAAGGACGATAATTTCTTCAACTGGATCGCTGGCATCCACGCAACAAATAGTTTATTTTGGCACGGACGTGATACGTTGGTAGCCAATCATTTAACTCACAAAAAGGTTTTATTGTCTTATTTCTAATGGTTCACTTGTTTTTTGTTTTTTTTTTTCCCCCAGAGACTGGAGTTACTGCAGAACGAGAACAAGCTGCTGTTGGAACAAGCCCAGTCCTTACGTCACGCCTGTCACGTGGCCCGGAAACTGGCTGCATCAGCACCGTGCCTGTATCCAGCGCACCAACATCCGCTCCTGCTCCAGCTGCGATTCTCCAGTTCTGCCTCTGACCGGATTATCATCATCTTCGGTGTTCCCACTGTCTGGATTACCGTCAGTCTCAGTCTTCGCATCGTCTGCATTGCCTGTTGGTTCCCAGTCTGCTCTGCTGGTCCCAGCTGTTTCCAAGAGCAACTAATCAGTAACGAACTAAGTCTGATGCCACGGGGGCCAGAGAAACACTAAGCCGTACATGAAATCAATGCGATTTCAGTTCATTAAAGTGTCGTTCGTGCAGGTTCACATCTCTGGCATAAAATGTCTTTTCAGTTTGTTGCATGACATGTCAAATTCATTTGCAAAACAATATTTCTGGTATTGCTGTGGTATGAGTTTGATCAGTCACCGCCACACCATCCACCACAATCTCAACACCATCGTCGAAAGGGCGGAGGGAAAAAAAAAACAAGTGCCTAAACTTGATCTCCGTTTCCTTTTCCCATTGTTCTAATTTCAACTTTGCGTGGACTGATGAAGATCTTACCTCACCACTACTATCCTGGACAAGAGAAAAAAATGCCTTCGCCTTCCCCTCCAGACTTCCACCTGTCACCTTGGAACGAAGAAAAGAAAAAGCGAACAGAAAAAAACGTTGGCCGTGTTCTGTGAAGAAACTTTCGGTTTGCATCTTCCATTACTTGCCAATTGGTATGGAAGGAGATAAAATATCTGGGACATGATTTGAGTCCATGACCATTCAATGGACAATCACCACTGACGATGACTTTGTCATAATGATATCAGATGTGACAGGAACTAGGAAAAATAAACCATAAAGTGGAATAATCAAAATAATTTAAAGAGAGAACCCTTATCGACTCACGTGTTCACAGAAGTTATGGAAAGATTGCCTCGAATGGCAAGGGAAGTGGTGAACCAGGTGATTTGAAGTGTTTTGTCTGACATTATCAAGGAGAGTTTCCAAAGTACATGTGATGCTTTCCTGCCATTTTGTTTATCAAATTAAACGGGTTTAAGCTTGCATGCAATGTCACTTGACATTTCTACAGAAACGAAGTCAAGGGAGCTAACTCAAAAAGTAATTTAGTTTGAATGGCACGAGCAGTGCGTGGATTCATAGAGTTTGGTTGGCACGAGAAGTGCGTGGATTCATCACCGCAGTCAGCAAGAACTCTTACCAGCCATCCTCAGCATCAGTGACAGCATGTAACACTCATATTTGGCCCAAACTTGGGGCAAACAAAGGGGACAGGTAGTTTAAGCATTGTTGTATGGTGTTTACTGACGAATACAGCAGGAAGCCGAATCATGCTGAGGACTGGTGTACAAACCGGGAGCTGGGTGCAGTGATCTTTGTTGACAGACTGTGGCTTGGGGTCTTTATGGTCGCAGCTGCCTTGCAAGTTTAGCTTATACTGGAAATGTACTGTGCAACTTGTTAACAGAAACCACGCTATAATTTCTGCAGTCTCTTTCAAGACCTGTTATGCATATGTTTCAGAACAGTTTCTTTAACTGTGTTACTTTCAATACAGACATCCTTCCCTAATTAGTAAGAAACGTTGAACGTGAACAATATCTACTATAGACAGGATGTCTACAGCAACCTAACTCGCAACTTATGTGAACGAAGCAAATTGTTAGTGTGTCCAGTATGTGGTTTGACTTTTCAAATGTCAGTGTAATCTTTATGTTTTGTTTTGCTTCGAATAAACAACAGTCCTGTAAACTATCCCTTTTCTGTTAATTAATTACCAAGCGAAAACAAGTCTCCACCACATCAGTTCACTGATGATACATCTGTGCGATATAACGGTTGTCTTTTTTTTTTTTCTGAAGCCATGCTATGTTACTTTTCTCTGCAACACAAACGGTATTTGAATGAAGGTCATCGGACGGAATGAGTGTTTGTGCCGCTTCGCAAGTGCGATGTCGCCGGGGCTGATAGCATAATATTGTGCGGTCAAGGTAACTCTTGATCTTCCTTTGGCTGATAAAGTTATTATGACTTTACGGGAGAGTAGACTTGAACTAGGCTATCTGGGCACTACATGGGGCATTGTCTGATACTCTGTATTCATTTTCTTCCAGTTAGAGCTTCTAACGGGGACACCGGGGACGATTGTTCCACAGTGTGGTTCTGTACTGGCGAAAGAAATTTGGCCGCTGAGTGTTCCCCTTTTTATCTTTAACACATGCGGCACAAACACATTCATCCAATGTTCTCTGGAACCATTCATCTCACCAACGTCATTAGTCCATACTATTTGGGTGATCTTTCTGTGTTTTTATTTCTGCGTTAGAAATTTGATTGTTTCACGAAGCCCTGAAATTCCAACTTTGGAAAAGGATGGGGGCGGAAATCAAAAAAAAAAAAAAAAAAAAAAAAAAAAAAAAAAGACAAAAGGGGTGATGGGGTGGGTAAAAGAGGATGGGGGATGTCGTTGTCGGTTTTGACAGATTGTGAAGCAAAGACAGAGTTGAGGCTTGGGATGACGGGGCCTGCTGATCTTCAAAGAACATATTTCAGGGTACGCACTGCGTTCATCATTGACAACTAGCACATGGTGTCTTGAGCGGGAACAGGCGTGCTGTATGAACCACGTTGTCATGCCACGGTTGAGGTCGAGTGCGACTGTGTTGGGCATAGAGGTTCACGTTTTGTGGGAACGGGGCATTAAGAGGCTTGGCATGAAATGCAGTTCTGTACAGTGGAAAGTATATACTCTTCTGCTTGTCTCTGACCATTCCCTGATGTGTGTGATGGGCAAATTATGTTGCAAAGTGGATTAGGGTGGGCTTGTCACTGAAGATTGCCATGGAGAATAACACTCCCTTAAACAGCTTTGTCGGCGAAACGAGCACAATATAACACAACAGGGTCTTGGAAGTTGTTGTGGAACAGAATAACTGACATTCGTGTACGAAAATTGGGGCTCCCTGGTGTTGTAGTCTTGAGTTTTTTTCATTGACCTTGGGACTTTATTCATGTTGACATTCTGAATGTAATCTTCAGCCGCATTGTCTCTCTGACTTGCATACGTGTGGCTAGCGACCGATAACGTCTGGTGAGTTGCGGTTATCTTTTCTTAATTGATGCTGGTGAGTTAACTCAAATAGCGTGAGACGTGATTGCGGACTTTCCATTTGTGCTGTGGTTTCTGACTCTCCTAAATTCCTAGCAGTGATTCGTGATCGTAATGGCAATGGTAATGTTGCTTATAGCCCAGGCCACCGCAAAGGGCCCTATCAGGGCTGTCCCTATTGAAAATAACTCAAGTGATTTTAAACAACAACAAAGGCAAAAAAGACTCATACACAACAACTCTTTAAAAACAAATCTTCCAATAACACATCGGAAATTTTGTTTAAAATCTTTCCTCTGTAAAATCTTAGACGAAAAATGTTAATCTCTTCGGAAATGCAAAGATCACATCAAGTGGGACATCTCAGAACAAAGTTTTCGTGGAGTCTGCTGTAAAGTGTTTACGTCTCACAATCAGGCAGGATCGTAACTATAGACCCAAAAAGGGAGATGAAAATGTTCAGCTCCATTAAATATACTACAAAAAGCGAGCATTCCAGACCCGTCTGTGAATACAGCTTGCTACACACTGGTTATAAACCTCGACTTGAGTGACTAGGTCTTTCGCCATTTTGAATGAGAATTATCCTAGACCAACAGGACTTGCACCCACAACGGTTTCCGTTAATTTGTTTGCTTTGAAGTGTATCATGACATTCATGACATTCAGATCTGTCAGATCTTTCAGCTTGTTGAAGACTTCTTGTTCTTCTTCTGCGCGGTGTGTGTGTGTGTGTGTGTGTGTGTGTGTGTGTGTGTGTGTGTGTGTGTGTGTGTGTGTGTGTGTGTGTGTGTAGTATAGATAGATGTGTGTGTGTGTGTGTGTGTGTGTGTGTGTGTGTGTGTGTGTGTGTGTGTGTGTGTGTGTGCTTGCACGAAACTCCAGTCTGGACTATCCGAACAGCCTACCCCTCCCCTTCCGCCCCCTCATATTCCTTGCCCAAACTGCCTCCTCCACCCTTTCCTCCCTCCACCCAACCATGCCAATCAATGGAACTGGATGGAAGCACGGAAAATCTATACAATCGCATCTTGTCTGTTTACCATTACAGACACACAACATTTCGGTATCATTGTGGTGGGCGATAGTTTCTGAGTACGACACGTGCAACGAGCTTCGGGAGCTACATGCATTTTGGTGAATGCTCGATCCTGGCACTGAATGACGCCGTGTATACATAATGGCCCCTATGGCCTCGACATCGAGAATCGATGCCAGCACCGTACATCAAGATGTACGCAGTTGATGTATATTGCGCGTGCCCGGATTAGGGTGGGTAGGGGTGAGGTGAAGGGAGGGGGAGGGGGAGGAAGGGGGAGGTGGGAGTTCGAGGGATGCGGAGGTGACAAAAAAAATTTCTGTTGCGGACTAGCTTTTAGGGGAAAGCTTGGAGATGAGGGGGTAGTTTGGATTGTAATACCAACCGCTCTCTTTTCCAGTTGGCCCGTAAGATGATCAGCCCCATTGCCTTCATGTATGTATGTGGTCTGCCCGTGTTGCGCTACGCTATGGCACCAAGTAATGCGGTGTCACCGTAGGGTGTTCTGATCTCAGCTTATTGATGAGTGACAGGAACCAATCGGGTCTTACGTATAAAGATTGAAGTTCACTTCATGTTGCTTTTAGCCCAGATGACCGCGAAGAGTCGTATCAGGGGTGTCATATCGTCAAACCAATTCAACTGCATACTGAGATGTTAAAAAAGGACCACCATCACCACCACACCACCACCACCATCACCACCATCACCAGAAACAGCATCTCATTAAAACAGATTTTCTAACACGTGCAAAACGTTGCTTTATCTCGACAGCGAGAAACCGAATCAGGGCTGTCATCTCGTCGAACCAATTCATCTCCACACTCAGTTGAAAAGGTAGGCCTACCAACTCATTAAAAGAAATTTTCTAAAACGCGGAAAGATGTTTCTTCCGTTAAATCTCAGATCAGATGAAAAATAGTTATCTCACATAGGAACCGGCATGTACTTGCACGAGAAATCATGTGGAACAACTTTGGTGGGGGAAAAAAACATTTTCGTGAGTATGCTTTAATGTGCTTATGTCTGATATTTTGTAAGCCCCAACGCCATAAGAATATTATTATTGTGAATATTTGTCACATGGAATCCATCACGGAGCTTTTTCACCTTTTAAAAGATACGTGTGGGCGTAAAGATCTTTCGATTATGTATAAAGGCGGCCTCTTTGTAATCAGTTGCAAAAGCAGCTGTTTCTTCTCCACCTGACGGCCACCAGTGGCAGATGGTAAAACATCTTGGCATGTTGATCACCCCCCCCCCCCCCCCCCCACTGCCCTCCTCCCCCATCATTTCATCGTTTTTATCTACATACCGAAAATATCAAGCAAAAACTATACCGCAGCCATCACATTTCAGAGACGTGTACAGTTCCACGAAAAGTGGCCGGGGGCGAGAGGGAGGGAGGGGACGGGGAGGGGATGGCGGGGGAGGGGGGGGGGGGGGGGGGGTGACAACGATCAAACTAGGACTGGAGTGTCGAATCTTGAAAAGGAAAAATGGATCAGCGCTCACGTTGAAGCTCCAATCAGACCTGAAGCTGATCGGAAAGAATGAACCATCTCAGACGTGAAACTCAGGGCCGGATCAGTTATATGACGGGAGGGGGGGGGGGGGGTTCCAAAGAGAGGACTGGGGATCCTTTACCATGGAGGTCAAGGGGTGGGGAGGGGGAGGGGGAGGCAATGTTAAAAAGAAAAAGCTATTTTCGCCAGTAAGGAGGCGGGGACTAGGGGTGGGGGTGGGGTGGGGCAAAAACTCCATTCCAAGACTCCCCCTCGTCCGGCCCTGCGACTGAAATAGATCAAAACAATGCCCCGCTTTGTGGCTGCACACACAAAAAAAAGATGCGCCGAGGCCTTCCTTAGGTAGTCGAGTATTTATAGACAGGGTACAATTACAATGTCTGGGGAATTTTTATTGTGTCTGAAAGTTGATTTACCTTCTAGCTTTTCATATGCCCAACAACGTACATGCTAACTGATTCCAATCAGACAGATTAAAATGAAAGGAATGGGACTGTTTGGGGGAAACCACCTGGCGCATAATAGATAGGGTTACGGGTGAGTGCAAAGACCTGACATATAACGTCAGGTAAGGGACAGCTCATGTTTTTTTTTTCTAGACTGTGAATGATTTCATCGGGAGAAATCCTTAAAAACAATTGAAATGACTGGTGGGGGTTGTTCATTTGATCTATTTTCAGTTTGATATCAATCTTTGGCTCAAATGTATGCTGCAACTCAAAAACGCTTACGTGGATTATGGACCGATTTTGTGCAAAGTTCTAATTGTGGCGTGTGGCCTGTGATCCTTGCAAACCCCGCCCAGGAGTCCCCGCCCCCTCCACTGCTTCATCGTCCAGACCTGCCTTCCAACTAGCGAAGACTGAAATAGCCAGCCATGGGCCGGGACTTTATTCTTTCATGCCAGGTGCACAGACACAGTGTACGAACTCTCAAGGTCAGTTATGTTAACAACTAGAAAAAATGGCTCTACCACTGAGTTGAAAAAAAATAGTTCACTTCTTTTTTTTTTTTTTCCATGGAGAAAATCTATGCCATTTAAAAATTGTTTGTGTTTTCTCTGCAGATCTCGGCGTATCACCAAATGAACACAAATACCGAGTTGCAGTATGCTTGAACATTTTTCAATTCATCAACATTATGAGAAGTTTTCAGGCGATAGATGTTACGTCTAATGACTAAAATTGTTCAACTTTTTACGATAAAAATGTGTTCTCTTGCATTCACAAAAACCTGTATGTGGTGGGATGGGGGTAGTAGCTCATTTTTATCATCATTCTAGTCAATCAACTGATTATAGCGGAGCTATTTAACAACAAGAGGCCATGAATTGAATTTTGGTTTTGCTGCTAAAGAGGCCATGTTCCTTCTTTTGTTTTATTCAAAGTTATAACAAACATGGGTGTATGAATTTCTCTCCCTTCTCTGTTTTATTATTTGAAAAAAAAAACAAACAAAAAAAATGAACAAACAAGCAAGAGAACTGAGCGAACCTTTAAGCTATCCATATCGGCTGGTGTGAGAATTTTCAAACGATCCGAAAGGCCAAGACATCCCAAAAGTACATCCAACAAGTGAACAAGTCTGCATGCACGATAGAAGCTTCAACCAGACTGCTCTCAAGAACAGATGGCGGCCAGTCTGGAGGTAATGTGTACCAACGCGGATATCCCCACAGGCATAAAACGCGTTTACGAGTTTGGCCTGTGTTTGAACTTTGCGCTAGAGGTAAGTATGTGTGTTAGTCCGCATTTCAGATCCACGGACATAGAGTGCTGTTGGCTGCCGATAAACTTTGCTTTACTTCCAGTCATATCCAGTTTGTTTGATGCGTTGGTAATGGTGTAAAGCCTTCAAAACTGAGCCCAGACAAGATTGGTAAAATCTGGACAATCACACTACACACGACATCTAAGGTTATTCGGTTCAGAACGGAAGGGAGCAAACTCTTCGCTGCAACGCAGAATGCTACAGTAAGAGTTTCTTTTCCTTCGTCCGTGGTCGAGGCCAAACGAGGTCAAAGCCTGTACGATACAACACGTTTCTGTACACCTGCACTTCTAAACGTGTTTATGTTTTCCGCAGGCCGAAGAGAAAGAAGAGAGGCAGCCGATGATAATGTGGGGGAAGCTTTCACGGACGGGATCATTTGTCATACAGCCGCCTAATCTCTCGTCCCTCGCCGCTGGGTCGTGGACTGGCGGAGAGCTCGCGCCAAGCCGACTGACTGGCGACATGGGGGCAGACGGTGTGGCTACCGCTGGCGGGGAGGGGGTATCCCACTTTGAATTATTAACCTTGCCGCTAGCTTTCCCTGCCAGTGCGCCCCGTGCCGTGTGTTCAGCGCTTGTGTTTCTCTTGGTCTGTGACGCCGTTATGCTCCCTGACTTGCTCCTCCAAGCTTAGTGAGTGTGGTGGAATGCTGCGTTGTTGGGAAGAGGATCAGACTTGGGTTCCCTCTGTTGGGATGTGACATCACCCAAGTGCTAACTCCCCCAAAAACGGAACTTCTGAGAAGTTTGTGAGAGGACGCGTGTTACGATGGTGTTACTATACCACGGCACCAACCTTCGACGAGGGCTCAACAAGTGACCGAAAGCGTGTCTGTCAACAACTGAGCTCGCTGCGCAGCAGGTAGTGTTTTGTTGTCTTCGTGTTGTATTCGGCCTGTAACTGAGCTAGTGGAGAGATTACGGCATTTTCAGGCACAGTATAGTAGTCCGCATAGTAGTCCCATTCAAATAGGCGTTTGCCGAGGAAAGAATAAAGGTGAATATGCCTGTACATGGACACTATATGTGTGATTATGCGTTCCGAAGACATTCGAGAAAGATTAATTCTATTCCTCAAAATAGTTTATTTGTTTTCGAGCGTTATAGAAACAGGGTTAACGGCAGTTGGAAATATAAATTCAAGAGCTGAACGGTCACGTATGCAACATTGGTTGTTTGTTCTTGTAGGCCTAATATGCTTATTGATTTTTGTGATTCTATATATACTGATGATGGTTATGATAAATGATACTATTATTACGATCATTATGATCATTGGTGTCAAATATTGGTAGTATATCAGTTGCAGCAGTAATATCTAATGAAAATGCCTAGAGCGCCATGTGTATGTCACGCAGAGCGCTTTAAGTTAAGCTTACCAGAACATAAAAAAAGACTAGCATAACCAGTGGCACCTTAATTGATTCTCATCCAGTAATTAGCATCTGAAAGTAACAAATCCTAGTAACAAGAACAGCCTACATTGATAGGAGGCTGTAGGAAAGATAATATTTTGGGACCTTGAAAAAACATAGCTCACTTGATTGCTGTTCATTATGAGAGTTGCACGCCTCAGGCTACACACAGGTGCTATAGCAGGAGATGCATCGTTAAACATGATGGGTTAGTGCCACCTGTCAGGAAACGTTTATATTATACATCTGTGCAATAATTCTGTCTTCGGTTCGTCAGATCTGTCTTCTAATTACATTTCATAATCCTTCTCAACTCATTAAATCCCGGTCCATGTCATTATTCATGTGTTTTAAAACAAATCTTTGCGTCGTCAGTTCATTATGACAGACGTGTTTGCTTCTACTAACGTGAGAAAATTAAATGATTACTCTTAACATTATTCCGTGTTATATTTCATTTTTTCAATGCACTGGGAAGTTTTTTTTTGATCTAAGAAAAAAAAAAATTAATTCCGTTCTTGGGTGGGTGCTGTCATCCCAAATCAGTGCAACTGACTGACAATTCTTGGGTTATCTATCAGCAGAGCTGACTGTTCAGAATATAGGCTCATTTTTTTTTTTACCTCCCTTGCAACCCTTGGGCCTATATGAACAAGGTTTAGAAAACATTTTTCTATGTCTATCTGTCTATATCTATCAATCTATCTATCTGACTGTCGATATCTATCTGTCTTTCTGTCTTGTCTTTCTATATCAGTCTATCAATCAGTTTATCTATCTAATCTCTCTCTCTCTCTCTCTCTCTCTCTCTCTCTCTCTCTCTCTCTCTCTCTCTCTTGTATTGACCATATTTCGTTTATGGTTTTCTTTTTGTTTTTCTATTCTGTCCTTCACTGGTTGCCTTGGAAAACCGTTGGAAAGCTCAGGATTGTACGTACATAATGGTTGACAGCATTAGCAGGCCTCCTATTTGAGCTTCTCGTCACTCATGCAGAGATCCTTCAACAAGGCGCCAGGCACATTACTAAAACAACACCATACGTACACAAGTATCCACAAAGACGGTCGCGCGGATTACAGCTGAAAACAGTTGTTAAAAGAACGCGACAGAAAGTAACAAAACCACACGACGACGACGCCGACAAATTAATCGTAAGCTTCATCTTTCTTGTTCATTCATCTCTGCCCTGTTCCCTCTCTCTCTCTCCTTCATTCCCCTCGTCTGCTCCCCGTGCTCCTCCCGATCTTTCGTGCTGCTGCATCCCATTCATGCTGTTGGCACAAATGCATGCTCATGTGTATGCGCGCAAGCTCACTCATCTCTCTCTCTCTCTCTCTCTCTCTCTCTCTCTCTCTCTCTCTCTCTCTCTCTCTCTCTCCAGGATTACCGTTGCCTTGTATATATGGAAAAAATCAGCGAGGGTAGCATTACAGGTGTCGTATGTCAGATTAAAAAGATGAAAATTTGTGACAAATTGACGAAGCGGAACAGGAAGAACGTTTCGGAAGTGTGTGTGTGTGTGTGTGTGTGTGTGTGTGTGGTGTGTGTGTGTGTGTGGGTGTGTGTGTGGTGGGGGGGGGGGGGGGGGGGGGGGGGGGGTATGGTTATGGCGTATTTCCAGACTATTGGGCTCTGAACCAAGAAAGAAGAGTGACAAGAAAGATATTCAGACAGCAGGGACACTAATCGGAAGAAAAACGGAGCTGACAGAAAGGAATGTAGAGATGGAGCATGACATGCATGAAAGCTATCATGGACCATTGCCACTGACAGATGAAAAGCCAGTAGACGCTACTTGCGTATACCTCCGCCAGGCAGGAAGATTATCGTGTCACCTGCGCCCGTTGGTTTGTTTGTCTGTCTCTAAAATTACGCAGTTTTCACCAAAAACTTTGTGGGAATATGGATTATGGCTCAAAAACTTAGCCACCAAAAGTTCGGTGCGGATCCAGATCAAAGTGCGAATCCAGGATCTGTTCGACCTTGAGGGTATGCGCTGTCCCGAGTTCCCATCCAGTTTTGAAACAATTCTGTTCTGAAGATGGAGCTAGTGAAGAGACTGAAGGAAAGGTATATAGTGTGTTTACATCTCGAAGTGACTTTCAGGTCACCTTGAGAAGCACTGTTTCGGATTATCTGTAGCATTTCGTAGGTTAGTTTGGAAGAATATCAATAGTATTGAAGCCTACTAAAACACAAATTGTTAAAGAAAAGAAATGTATCAGTGTTTTGTCTTCAGTGGATTGAAAAATTAAGTTCGAATTGACCTGTTTCCTTGTGGGATGGGGGAGCGGGAAGGGGGACTTGGAGACGTGCTGCTGGAACAGGAGAGCGAGGTCAAAGGTTGTCTTCACAGTTTACGAGGCGAGAGGAGAACACAGCGATGTCTGTAGCGCCAGTGACGACTGATACTTCGCGAAGAAGTTGACCAAAGAGGGGGAAGCAAAATCGGAGAGTGACGTGCTGCTGGACAGGTAACGCTATCTTGTCGTAGTGACGCTGGGTACTCCGAGAGCGAGTCAAAGGTTTTGTCTTCACAGTTACGAGCGAGAGGAGAACAGCGAGGTTTCCAGGGATCCAGTGAGGAAAACAAATTCTGTTCTGAGTCGATGGGGCTAGTGAAGACGACTGAATGGAAAGTGCCTTGAGATACGACTTTGACAGACGAGAGGGAGCAGAACAGCTGAGGGTGGAGCGCTGTTTGCGGTGAGATAGGGGTATAGAGAGAGAGCTCTCGAGAGAGAGGTTAGAGGAGAGAGAGGAGAGGAGAGAGAGAGAGAGAGAGAGAGAGAGACATCGAGTGCTGTGAACATGAAAGGAGTTTGGAGAGGAGAGAGGAGGAGAGAATGAGGGAGACAAAGGATAACATTGAAAAGTTTGGATGAGGCAAATAACATAATTCTGCGCTTACACTTCATCAACTATAATGGGTTTTTTTTTGGGTCATCCATCGGTTTGAGTCTGTGATACAATCCTGGTACTGATGAAACTTTATGTTCCTAATTCCAGATACGAGCCTGATATTACCAGCTGTGTGACATCACTATCAGCGAACACTGCGTGCAACAGTGAATGTTTGTTGGTCGATCAATCCGAATACGGGTTTGACATAACAGAGCAAGCAGAACAGCCCTAAGCACGGATCTCTGTCTATGTCTTAGATCATGTAAAAAAATTAGGGTATAGTACCCTTCGAAGCTAAAATCACAGAAAGAAGTAATCAAAGGGTTAAAAATATGTATTATTTCTGAGGAGTCATTACGTACCGATTATTGGCTGTGGGTGCGCAGTTTAAGAATTCATCCAACTCGCAAGACATGACGTTTGTTTGTTTTTGTTTGTTTTTTAACAGAAACCATGAAACGATTAGTCAGTGAGCCTTTACGAACACAAACGATCGCTTGCTCTAAATGACTGTGTCCAGTACTATGAGAGTACGCCCCCTTTGAAAGTTTCCAGTTGTGCTGCACAGTCACACTCGTCTGAGAGTAAAGTATCCATGATAATGAAAAAATCAAACTTTCGACAAATGAACACACACACACACACACACACACACACACACACACACACACACACACACACACACACACACACGCACACACACACAACGCACGCACGCACACATACGCACGCACACACACACACACGCACACACACACACACACACACACACACACACACACACACACCACACACGCACGCACACATACGCACGCACACACACACACGCGCGCGCACACACACACACACACACACACACACACACACACACACACACACACACACACAGAGTCACAGTCTCAGCACACACACATTCGTGCTGGAATTATGATTAATCCCAAGTTTCCCAGAATACAGAAAGGAGTGTGAATACGCCTCGCTCTGAAAGGAATCAGAAACACTGCCTCCGGAACCTCGTTATTCAGATGAATGCAGGCCATTTTCAACTCTAGATTTTTTTTTAAGGCTAGATCGAGCGCATAGAATCTCTCTCTCTCTCGGGCGAGTTGCTGTCAAGTCCAGCACTGGCATCACTAAGAAAGAGTTGTACCAACCAGCGACTCCGCAGAACTTGACTGGGAAGCTGGAATAGCTTTTTTTTTTTTTCTCTTTTTTTCCTTTATGATTTTTTCAAAGACGCCTTCGTTATAGACATGGCCAAGCTGCGCCATCTTGCGCCATGCTTTGTTGAGTTCAGTTGCTGCTTGGGCTTCAGTTGAGGTACTTACTGCCTCTGCTTCTGTAGAGGTACTTGCTGCCTCTGCTTCTGTTGAGGTACTTACTGCTTCTGCTTCTGTTGAGAAACTTCTGCTTCTGTTGAGGTACTTACTGCCTCTGCTTCAGTTGAGAGGTACTTACTGCCTCTGCTTCAGTTGAGGTACTTACTGCCTCTGCTTCAGTTGAGGTACTTTCTGCCTCTGCTTCAGTTGAGGTACTTTCTGCTTCTGTTGAGGTACTTACTGCCTCTGCTTCAGTTGAGGTACTTACTGCCTCTGCTTCAGTTGAGGTACTTACTGCCTCTGCTTCAGTTGAGGTACTTTCTGCCTCTGCTTCAGTTGAGGTACTTTCTGCTTCAGTTGAGGTACTTACTGCCTCTACTTCTGTTGAGATACTCACTGCCTCTACTTCTGTTGAGGTACTCACTGCCTCTACTTCTGTTGAGGTACTCACTGCCTCTACTTCTGTTGAGGTACTCACTGCCTCTACTTTTGCTGAGGTCTTTACTGCCTCAGCTTCTGTTGAGGTACTCATTGCCTCTACTTCTGTTGAGGTACTTTCTGCCTCTACTTTTGCTGAGGTCTTTACTGCCTCTGCTTCTGTTGAGGTCTTTAGTGCCTCTGCTTCTGTTGAGGTACTTACTGCCTCTGCTTCTGTTGAGGTACTTACTGCCTCAGCTTCTGTGGAGATACTTCTGCTTCTGTTGAGGTACTTACTGCCTGTGCTTTTGTTCAGCTACTTATTTCCCAAGCTCAGAAGGAAAGCGCTCGTCTCCCATGGTCCACTTCTTCCAGTTCTTCGTGACGTGGATGTCTGCTGCTTGTCTGACATTGTCGATGAAGATCAGGTTGGCTGTCTCCATTTCTGTGTGTTCCTAGTGTTTCCTTCCAGTCTGATGGCGGGCTCCTGGAATTTTCTGCTTCATCGCGTACCACAGTGTCGATGGTCATCTGCGGGACATGGATTAAAAAGAGGGCCGCCCTCCGATGGACATGAAGTTGTTTGGCTTTGTGATCTACTTCCAAAGTGTGATTTTGATGGAACGGTGGACATGGTGGCACTAAACATCTATGGTAATTCGAGGGAAAAAATGGTGTCTGAAGTCAAAAAGGTTAACGTTAACGCCGTGTCTCTCTCTCTCTCTCTCTCTCTCTCTCTCTCTCTCTCTCTCTCTCTCTCTCTCTCTCTCTCTCTGTTTTTTTTTTTCGGCGCTGCAAGTATTAATGTACACCCCCGTGACATAAAGGCTATATGTAGACCATTCTCAATAAAAACGCATCTGAAGCGTCTCTCTGTCTGTCTGTATCTGTCTGTCTCTCTCTGTGTCTCTGTCTGTCTATCTTTCTGTCTGTCTGTCTCTCTCTCTGTCATTCTCTGTCTCTCTCTCTCTCTCTCTGTCTGTCTGTCTGCCGTCTGTCTGTCTGTCTCTCTCTCTCTCTCTCTCTCTCTCTCTCTCTCTCTCTCTCTCTCTCTCCGATGTAACATTCATAACTGTTTCCCAACACAAAATTGCATTCATTGTTAAATGGTGCCATGAAAGAAAATGGAGGTGAACGGGGAGGGAGGAAAGTAAGTAAAAGATATATAAAGTCCAAAGCAGACTCATTCGATCTGAACACGCTCGCGCGCGCGCACAAACACGCGCACACACACACACACACACACACACACACACACACACAACTCTCTCTCTCTCTCTCTCTCTCTCTCTCTCTCTCTCTCTCTCACTCACTCACTCATACAAGCACGCACGCACGCACGCACCGAGAGAGAGAGAGAGAGAGAGAGAGAGAGATGCCAATACTACTTCCAGTAGTGATAATGCAAAATGTGAGCCTACTTTGGCATCAAAAGAATGTATATTTGTGCACGTTTTACCATTTTGTTCAGTAAAATGTTAAATTGGTGCATGCTGTGCACAAACTTGAACTGTTGTCGTTGTCTTGATTCGTTAGTACATACGTCTGCTACGGTCCATATTGAGTTTGCGCTTTCAAAACCGTGGCACATATTTTACGACTGCTCAGTTGAAAAAAGAAAACAACTTTCTGATTGCCTCGCGAGTGAGTTTATGCCCAGGTGCATGTATTAATTTCAACAGGAATTACAGCTTTTTAGGCAGTCGTTTTCCAGATGTCTTTTGCAGTCAACTGGCGTTACAGTAGTGAAAAACATTGCATTCAAACTGAAGCCCTCCAAGATCCTCGATCCCCTAATTTTTTTTTTAACTTTTATTTGTTCATAACTCAACATTTGACCAGTAGTCGTTCATAGTTCAACATTTGAGCATAAGTCTACTAGTTCTGAACGTAATTCCTGCTTCAGACCTCTGCTTTGTAGACTGGCATAGCTAAACCCCATATTCTGATATCCAGGGGTGGGGGTGGGGTGGGGGATTGGAACCCTCTTCCCCACCCGAAAAAAATCTTGGAGAGGGAGAGAGAGAGAGAGGTGGGGGGGGGGGGGGTATGAGAGGGAGGACGGGAGCGGTTCGGTGCGAACTGATTGATTAATTCATGTTTAAAGAGGAGTGGGGTATCTGGTCCAGTTGGGCAGGGGGGGAGGGATGGAGAGAAGAAGTGGGGTTGGAGATGGGAGTTCTCTAGCGATTGCAGCAGCGCTGTGTGAAGAGAGAGAGAGAGAGAGAGAGAGAGAGAGAGAGAGACAGACAGACAGACAGACAGACAGACAGAGACAGAGATGATGATGATGATGATGATGATGATGATGATGTCGTGGGGATGACTCCCATGGGGATGTTAAAAGCAACGTAGACAGGGTGGGTCCCCATGACTGACGCGGAGCTCCTCCGAGGGAACATTTCCACACCTGGGGTGGGGGGAGGTAGGGTTCTTGTGGACCAATAATTACTGGCATTTTACCGTTTCAGGAGACGAAATACCCATCAAAAAACAATAACAACAACAACAACAACAACAATAACAACAACGGAAAACCTGGCCACCAGCACTGCATACCGATTTCATCTTCGTTTCACTGGATGTTGGCGGTGAGTAAAGTGGAACGTTCTCGTTCGTTGCACATGACTTGTATCGATTCTATGACCAGACTGTCCGGATTTTTCCCCCCACAGCCCTTTGCCTTTGCCTAGTTCTTTTTTCTTTTTCTTTTTTTTTAATGTACTTGCGGTATCACTCCGCGGACAGCACAAGAGGGTGAAGGGAGAGAGAGAGAGAGAGAGAGAGAGAGAGGCGGAGGGAAGGAGGAGGAAGGGAGGAAAGGAGGAGTGTGAAAGTGGCACGCTACGCATGAAGCATACAGCACACACATCCCCACCAGCAGGTACATTACCACGTTGACAGGGGCATAAGTCAGAGAAATTGCGGTTGGACTCCACGGCGACTTTTGTGATCCGAGGGTCAGACCCGTGCGTAGCTGGCGATGACCTTGACTCCTGTAGGAGCAGCAGGGAGTATGATCGAGCGCCTGACGTCAGAAAAATGTTTCTGTCCCTGTCAGAGTCCCGGCCTCGCTGTCTCTGTGTGTTGGGGGAGGGGGGCGGGAGGGGCAGCCCACACGTCTGTCTCCGCCCGTGGAGGGAGGATTTGGATCGGACAGAGATAAAACCTTTCGGCTCTCTCTGTGTCTTTGTCTGTCTCTGTCTGTCTGTCTTTCCCTCCCTCCCTCCCCTCCCTCACTCTCTCTCTCTCTGTCTCTCCCCTCCCTCTCTCATAAAATTCGTTCGCTCTCTCTCTCTCTCTCTCTCTCTCTCTCTCTCTCTCTCTCTCTCTCTCCCCCCCCTCTCCCTTCCCTCCCTCCCTCTTTCTGCCTCTCTCGGTCTGTCTGTCTCTCTCTGTCTCTCTCTTTTTCTCTGTCTGTCTGTCTGTCTGTCTCTCTCTCTCTCTCATAAAATTCGTTCTCTCTCTCTCTCTCTCTCTCTCTCTCTCTCTCTCTCTCTCTCTCTCTCTCTCTCTCTCTCTCTCTCCGCTCCCCCTCCTCCCTCCCCTTCCCTCCCTCCCTCTTTCTGCCTCTCTCGGTCTGTCTGTCTGTCTCTCTCTGTCTCTCTCTTTTTCTCTCTGTCTGTCTGTCTGTCTTTCTCTCTCTCTCTCTCTCTCTCTCATAAAATTCGTTCTCTCTCTCTCTCTCTCTCTCTCTCTCTCTCTCTCTCTCTCTCTCTCTCTCTCTCCCGTGAGTGCATGCGTGCGGGAGTGAGTTGTGTGGTGTTGTGTTGTATGCGTGCATGCATGCGTGCGCGCGCGCGCGTGTATGTGGTTTAAATCTTTCTTTTTCTTTCTTTCTGCAATGAAACTGTCTCAGTTTGTCCGTTTCAAAAGCGGAAACGTAATTCAGAAATGGCACAGCATCAGTCACTTGACTACGAATGCGCGGCAGGAATGTGTTTGTTGATGGATCCATGGCACGGCGTAGGTTTGGGCTTTTAATTTTCTTTTCATTATTACTGACCGTTTTTAGGTTGAAGATAATATGAAATAAAGAATGCGTAAATATGCTGTGTTGTCTCCGTCTTCTGCCATGATGTGGTCTCTGTGTTCTGACATGTATGTGACGTTGTCTCTGTATTCTGACCTGTACTTGATGTTATCATCTCTGTGTTTGACGCGTATGTGATGCAGCCTTTTGTGTTCTGATATGCATGTGATGGTATCGCTGTGTTGTGACATGTTGTCTCTGTGTTCTGACATGTATATGTCGTGTGGTCTACGTGTTCTGATTTGACTTGTATGTGATGGTATCTCTGTCTTCTGACATGCACATGATGTTGTCTCTGTGTTTTGATATGTGATGACGTCTGTGTGTTCTGACAAGTATGTGGTGTTGTATGTTTGTTCTGTCATGTAAGTAATTGTGTCTGTGTTCAGACACGTATGTGATGTTGTGTTTTGTGTTCTCACCCCGTATGTAATGTTGTCTTTGTGTTCTGATCTACGTGTGGTGTTGTCTTGGTGTTCTGATCTGCATGTAATGTTTGTTTCTGTGTTCTCCTTCATGTGGTGCTGTCTCTGTATTCTGACATGTGGCATTGCCTCTATGGTCTGACATGTGTGTGATGTTGTCTCTGTGTCCCGATAATTATGTGGTGGTGTCTCTGTGTCCCTCCATGTGGTGTTGTCTCTCTGACCCCATGTGGTGTTTTCTCTGTGTCCCTCCATGTGGTGTTTTCTCTGTGTCCCTCATGTGGTGTTTTCTCTGTGTCCCTCCATGTGGTGTGCATTGTCTCTCTGACCCTCCATGTGATGTTGTCTCTGTGTCCCTCCATGTGATGTTGTCTCTGTGTCCCTCCACGTGTGGTGGTGTCTCTGTGCCCCTCCATGTGATGTTGTCTCTGTGTCTCTCCACGTGGTGTTGTCTCTGTGTTCCTCCATGTGGTGTTGTCTTTGTGTCCCTCCATGTGGTGTTGTCTTTGTATTCCTCCATGTGGTGTTATCTCTGTGTTTCTCGATGTGGTGTTGTCTCTGTGTCTCCATGTGGTGTTGTCTTTGTATCCCTCCATGTGGTGTTGTCTTTGTGTTCCTCCATGTGGTGTTATCTCTGTGTTTCTCCATGTGGTGTTGTCTCTGTGTCCCTCCATGTGGTGTTGTCTTTGTGTCCCTCCATATGGTGTTGTCTCTGTATCCCTCCCTGTGGTGTTGTCTCTGTGTCCCTCCATGTGGTGTAGTCTCTCTGTGACCCTCCATGTGGTGTTGTCTCTGTGACCCTCCATGTGTGTTGTCCCTGTGTCCCTGCATGTGGGTGTTGTCTCTCTGACCCTCCATGTGGTGTTATCTCTGTGTCCCTCCATCTGGTGCTATCTCTGTGCCCCTCCATGTGTGTTGTCTTTGTGTCTCTCCATGTGGTGTCTCTGTGTCCCTCCATGTGATGTTGTCTCTGTGATCCTCCATGTGGTGTTATCTCTGTGTCCCTCCATCTGGTGCTATCTCTGTGCCCCTCCATGTGTGTTGTCTTTGTGTCCCTCCATGTGGTGTCTCTGTGTCCCTCCATGTGTTGCTATCTCTGTGATCCTCCATGTGGTGTTGTCTTTGTGTCCCTCCATGTGGTGGTATCTCTGTGTCCCTCCATGTGGTGTTATCTCTGTGTCCCTCCATGTGGTGTGTCTCTGTGTTCCTCCATGTGTTGTTATCTCTGTGTTCCTCCATGTGGTGCTATCTCTGTGTCCCTCCATGTGGTGTTGTCTCTGTGTTCCTCCATGTGTTGTTTATCTCTGTGTTCCTCCATGTGGTGCTATCTTTGTGTCTCTCCATGTGGTGTCCTCTGTGTCCCTCCATGTGGGTCTCTCTGTGTTCCTCCATGTGGTGTCTCTGTGTCCCTCCATGTGGTGTGTCTCTCTGTGTTCCTCCCTGTGGTGTTATCTCTGTGTCCCTCCCTGTGGTGTCTCTGTGTCCCTCCATGTGGTGTCTCTGTGTCCCTCCATGTGTGTTGTCTTTGTGTCTCACCATGTGGTGTCTCTGTGTCCCTCCATGTGGTGTTGTCTCTGTGTCCCTCCATGTGGTGCCTCTGTGTCCCTCCATGTGGTGTTGTCTCTGTGTTCCTCCCTGTGGTGTTATCTCTGTGTCCCTCCATGTGGTGTTATCTGTGTCCCTCTGTGTGATGTTATCTCTGTGTCCCTCCATGTGGTGTTGTCTCTGTGTTCCCTCCATGTGGTGTTGTGTTTGTGTCCCTCCATGTGGTGTTTTCTTTGTATCCCTCCGTATGGTATTGTCTCTGTGTCCCTATATGTGGTGTTTTTTTTCTGTGTCCCTCAATGTGGTGTTGTCTCTGTGTCCCATAATGTGGTGTTGTCTTTGTGTTCCCTCCATGTGGTTTTGTCTCTGTCTCCCTCCATGTTGTGTTTTCTTTGTATCCCTCCATGTGGTGTTTTCTCTGTATCCCTCCATGTGGTGTTGTCTTTGTGTCCCCTCAATGTGTAGTTGTTTCTGTGTCCCTCCATGTGGTATTGTCTTTGTGTCGCTCCATGTGTAGTTGTCTCTGTGACCCTCCATATGGTGTTGCTTCTGTATCCCTCCATGTGGTTTTGTCTTTGTGTCCCGTGTCCCTCCATGTGGTGTTATCTCTCGTGTCCCTCCATGTGGTGTTATCTCTGCGTTCCTCCATGTGGTGTTGTCTCTGCGTTCCTCCATGTGGTATTGTCTCTGTGACCCTCCATGTGGTGCTGTTTCTGTATCCCTCCATGTGGTGTTATCTTTGTGTCTTTGTGTGGGGGTGATCTCCCTCTGTGGTGTGTGATCTCTGTGTCCTTCCATGTGGTGTTATCTCTCCGTTTCTCCACGTGGTGTTGTCTCTGCGTTCCTCCATGTGGTGTGTTGTCTCTGTGTCCCTCCATGTGGTGTTGTGTTTGTGTCCCTCCATGTGGTGTTTATCTTTGTGTCCCTCCATGTGGTGTTATCTCTGTGACCCTCCATGTGGTGTTATCTCTGCGTTCCTCCATGTGGTGTTGTCTTTGTGTCCCTCCATGTGGTGTTATCTCTGTGACCCCTCCATGTGGTGTTATCTCTGCGTTCCTCCATGTGGTGTTGTCTTTGTGTCCCTCCATGTGGTGTGATCTCTGTGTGTCCTTCCATGTGGTGTTATCTCTGCGTTCCTCCACGTGGTGTTGTCTCTGCGTTCCTCCATTTGGTGTTGTCTCTGTGTCCCTCCATGTGGTGTTGTGTTTGTGTGTCCCTCCATGTGGTGTTATCTTTGTGTCCCTCCATGTGTTGTTATCTCTGTGACCCTCCATGTGGTGTTATCTCTGCGTTCCTCCATGTGGTGTTGTCTTTGTGACCCTCCATGTGGTGTTATCTCTGTGACCCTCCATGTGGTGTTATCTCTGCGTTCCTCCATGTGGTGTTGTCTTTGTGTCCTTCCATGTGGTGTGATCTCTGTGTCCTTCCATGTGGTGTTATCTCTGCGTTCCTCCACGTGGTGTTGTTGTCTCTGCGTTCCTCCATTTGGTGTTGTCTCTGTGACCCTCCATGTGGTGTTGTTTCTGTATCCTTCCATGTGGTGTTGTCTGTGTTCCTCCATGTGGTGGTTTGTCTCTGTGTCCCTCCATGTGGTGTCTCTGCGTTCCTCCATGTGGTGTTGTCTCTGTGTTCCTGCCTGTGGCGTTGTCTCTGTGTGGTCTGACATGTATGTGGTGTGTGTCTCTGTGTGGTCTGACATGTTTGTGGTGTTGTTTGTGTGGTCTGTCATGTATGTGGTGTTGTCTCTGTGGTCTGACATGCATGTGCTGTTGTCTCTATGGTAGGCATGTGATGTGTCTGTTCAGACATGTGATGTTGTCTCTGTGTTCAGACATGTGATGTTGTCTCTGTGTTCAGACATGTGATGGTGTCTCTGTGTTCAGACATGTGATGCTGTGTTTGTGTTCAGACATGTGATGTTGTCTCTGTGTTCAGACATGTGATGCTGTGTCAGTGTTCAGACATGTGATGGTGTCTCTGTGTTCAGACGTGATGTTGTCTCTGTGTTCAGACATGTGATGCTGTCTCTGTGTTCAGACATGTGATGTTGTCTCTGTGTTCAGACATGTGATGCTGTGTCTGTGTTCAGACATGTGATGTTGTCTCTGTGTTCAGACATGTGATGTTGTGTCTCTGTGTTCAGACATGTGATGTTGTCTCTGTGTTCAGACATGTGATGTTGTCTCTGTGTTCAGACATGTGATGCTGTGTCTGTGTTCAGACATGTGATGTTGTCTCTGTGTTCAGACATGTGATGGTGTGTCTGTGTTCAGACATGTGATGGTGTGGTGTGTCTGTGTTCTTACATGTGATGTTGTCTCTGTGTTCAGACATGTGATGTTGTCTCTGTGTTCAGACATGTGATGGTGTGGTGTGTCTGTGTTCTCTTACATGTGATGTCTCTGTGTTCAAACACATAGCGTCTCTGTAATACTTGCAAGGGATGATACGGTTTCAACCAGGAAAGTGATTGAAAAAGATTCCTGGTCTGTTTCCTCGTACAAAGGCGAGGAAATTTTGAAAAGAACAGTGATTCAGATCTTTCTTTTATTCAAAGTCACCTGACCTACGGTTTCTTCCTTCCAGTTACATACATATACACAGGACCTATTTGTGCACTTTCTGCCGTCCAATCGCGTCGCGACTTTATGCAGACCTCACAAAACGTTACTGTCACGAGATAATCTCTTTGAATGACAGTATAATGTGATGGATACCCAAAGAATGCACCTGCAAGCAGTAACCATTCCCGTGTCTATGCCATCATGACGTCCTCACGACGTTTGCACGAGTGTCGACAAGGAACGAAGGCGCTGCCGTGTTTGAGCCCAGTATCTTTGGGGAGTTCAGGTGATCGAACTGATATGGAAATTTACGCGGCCTGTTCCGTCCTACCTACCTCTCCTCCTCAGCTGGAACTCAGAACGTCGCCAGGGGTGAAATGGTATGTAGCTGTTTGCATTCTCATTAGAGTAGCCACATTCTGACTTCGGAGTTGATGTTGGAACATGTCACTGAAGTACATGTTTGGTGGTGGTGTTGTGTTATGGTCCATCCCACCGAGACAAGATGGAGCCTGCTCATCTACAAAGCCTGGAACGACACTAACGCGTGCGTGCGTGCGTGTGTGTGTGTGTGGTGTGTTCGTTTTTTTTTTTTGTTTTTTTTTTTTTTACTTAAATTAATGCATGTGTACGCTCCTCAGCTGAAAGTTTCCTCCAAAGTGATAGGAAAAAGGTCCGCACTACATCCCCAATATAAACCGGGCCCACCTCAAACGGGGGAAATAGAACCCAGGACCCTCAGTCGAAGAGGACAAGGTATCGCCCACCGGGCTAGCCAGACTGCAATGGGTTTCAGGGTTTGTTAGGTTGTTTGTTGTTGTTTTGTTTGTTTGTTTTTTGTTTGTTGGTCGTGGAACGACACCACTGGCAATAGAACTAGACGTAGCAGCAGCAGCCATCCGATCGGTGCGTGTTCACCCCCCCACTCCCCTCTCTCCCTCCCCCTGCCCCCACCCCTACCCCCCCACCCCCCAATCCATCCATGACTCGTGTTGAAAGTCTGTGTTGGGAGTTGGGGTCTTTATTTCCAAGCGCGGGGCTGGCCTGGCCTGTATCTTGGCTGTAACCCTGACAGTGGGGTGTCGGCACAGGGGACTGATAGCGTGGCGCCTTTCGCTTATCGGCCCCGCCGCCGCCACTCAGCTCTTGGCGGGCGCTGCGTTTCGCAGCATCACTGGGCTGTGCACTGCGTTCTCCCCGTCGTGTTTCGTTTTAATCGGTTTATTTTCTAATTTATATTGATAAGTGTGCGCGTGTGTGTGTGTATGTGTGTGTGTGTGTGTGTGTGGGGGGGGGGGGGGGGGGGGTTGAGGTGTGAGAGAGAGAGAGAGTGTGTGTGTGTGTGTGTGTGTGTGTGTGTGTGTGCGCGCGCGCGCGCGGGGTGTTCTGTGGTGTGTGTGTGTTGTGTGTGTGCGTGCGCGTGCGCGCACGCGCCCGTGCGTTTTGATAGTAGTGTAGTAGACAAGAGAAAGGGGAAATTGAAGGGATAGGACACAGATGATATCACGTTGAATCGTTTTGTGGTAATTTACTCCGTTTTAAATTACGGCATGTATCAATTTATGTGTGTGTGTGTGTGTGTGTGTGTGTGTGTGTGTGTGTGAAGTGTTTCAATTCGTTGACTTCAACGGTTCACGACGTGCAGATCGTTATGTACATTAACGCGACATCGGAGTGCGTTATAATCATTACATTTCTTTAAATTCTTTAAATTCCGTTACTTTTTTGTTTTTAAAACCAGACTTCAGTAAGTAATGTACTACGCTGAGGTAATATCAGTATGTAATCTACCAGTACTACATCCCTGCTGTAATGTTGCTAGAACCCGGACAAAAAGGCCAGGCCTGCCAAACCTTTTTGAGTGTGCCATGGGCTTAAGTGGGAAGGCTGGAACCACATAGTCAAGTTTTAGTCACTTACTCCGTTCGATTTTCTAGTTTAGTATGGGCCTGGGCGTAGGAACGCCGAGCCACTCGTCGGTAGCGATGTGTGAGCGTCCCATTTGTAGAACTAAGAAAGTGACCGCTGGCGACCACGTCTGTCCAGCGACAGTCCCTATCAGTCTGCCGACGAGAAGATTTTCACGTGAGTTCGACACACAAGACGCAGTGTGGAGGGAAAATCAAACTGAGGTCTTTGTCAGGCTGCACACCAACAATTAAAACGCGGCTAGGCCTTGCGTAAGGAATCGTGTATTTACAGACAGGCACAGTTAGATTGGTTTGAGGAATTTTTTTTTTTCATTGTGTCTGAAAGTTGATTTTTCCTTCTTTTCTTCCATATGCCGATCAAGGTACATGCCAGGTGGTCCAAGCAGACAGACTAGAATGAAAGGAACGGGGCCATTTTGGGGGAAATCACACGGGTGTGTGCGAAGGCCTGGCATGTGACCTCAGGGTAAGGGGTGGCTCATGTACTTCTAGATAGTGAATGATGTGACAGGGAGAACTTCATTAAAACAAGTGAAATGAACAAAGGAAGAGGCAAAAGACTGCAGGATTTGTGGTGAAAATGAAAAAAAAAATGAAGTTTATAAAAAAAAAAAAAACCGGGAGAGTGGAGACTGACGTTTCAAGCCATAGGCCCGTTGTCAAAGTGAAGAGAAGAGGACAGTGTAGCCAGGAAAGCCCATGTGAGAACTAGGTGAGAACATCTCATTTAATTATTAAGTTGGACCAAAATACACTCACTGATCACTGTTCAGGTGTGTTGAGCACACACAGACACACACCATAGTTCACACAAAGACACCACCAGCGCACGCCCCCCCCCCCCCCCCTCACACACACACACACAACACCACCACACACACACACACACACAACACCTCCCACCACACACACACACACACATACACACACAAAAGGAGAGGGGAATAAATGGAAATATTCCCAGTTTAGCCTAATGAAAGGAAAAGAAACAGGGACTAAAGAGGGACGGGACAGAGAGATTAAGGCAGAAAGGCCCTGGCTCAGCTAGACGTCAGTGATTCTGATGTTCATCCCAGCTGGCCGTGTGGTGCCCAAGCGGCTATGACAAGGCTGTCCATGTGTTTTCTTTGAAATGCTTGGAGGGGAGCTGTTCGTTTAATCTGTTATCAGTTTAATGTCATGCTTTAGGCTCAAGTTCATGATATACCTCAAAACACTTACATGGATTATATAGTGATTTAGCGCGATACCCTTACTGTAGTTTGTGGCCTGTCACACACAGCAGGAC
>JADBJO010001792.1:145000-160000 GCA_016801955.1 Conus betulinus | reverse complement strand
TTTCAGTGTCAAGTTTTGCGTTTACTAGTGGAAATGTGTCATATTGCACAGCACCAACCCTCCCCCCCCCTTCTCCTCTCTCTCTCTCCCTCTCTCTCTCTCTCTCTCTCTCTCTCTCTCTCTCTCTCTCTCTCTCTCCCTCTCTCTCTCTCTCTCTCTCTCTCCCTCTCTCTCTCTCTCTCTCTCTCTCTCTCTGTCTCTCTGTCTCTCTGTCTCTCTCTCTCGATCTCTCTCTCCTCTCTCTCTCTCTCTCTCTCTCTCTCTCTCTCTCTCTCTCTCTCTCTCTCTCTCTCTCTCTCTCTCTCTCTCTCTCTCTCTCTCTCTCTCTCGTGCATTTTTGTTTTACCAAGGAAATTTTGTTTGATATACAAATCCCTTAAGACATTCGTTCTGTTGCTCGATTGTGGCCCATTTGGTCAAGAAGAAGAATCCAGTTTCAGAATCCAAAAAAGCCATCAAAAGTAAGCAGACGAGTTACAGACGGAGAACCAAAACAAGACAAATATGGAGTAGTTTCAATGAATCAAAAGGAAGATGCTGTGATCTTGACACGAGGATATGTGCTGAAGAAAATGGTGCTCAGAATCTAAGGTCTGATTCTCCTCAGCTATCAAGCCTATCTCCAGTCTTATAAGCCTGCCGCAGTGAATGGGTGAAACAGGAGGAACAAATGAAGGGATCTGGATAGTAAAGATGAAATTTTTTATCAAATGTAGGTCTGTTACTTGCGATTCAGTTTGACTTGGCGTATCGAGGAGATACAACGTCAGACCCCGTTGTCCGAGAATTTCTAGACATAAGTTTGAAGACAGTTGAAGTACAACTAGAAGACTGTCGAAAAAAAGAATTAGCTGGCCAAGTATTAAGACTGCCTTTGCTGTCTGTGGACAGAGAGTTCTTCGTTGATTTGTATAATACTGTCTCCGGTCAGACAACGCCCTCGATTGAAAACTACATTCGACCACGAGGTGGGTGAAAGACTGGCAAAGCGCGGTAGATGTCGTACAGGTTCCTTGCTTTGGATCATAGAGACATGGAAATCGGCCATCCCGTTCCAGCGAACTGTTGCTGCTCGCGATCTGTCAGAGATGGCGAGGCACAGGACACGTTGAAAAGCTTGTGTTCTACAAGCACAAAGATCCTTCACAGAGCAGTTGTGAAAATTGTACTCCCATGCGCACTACCAGCACAGCATCGCGTCACGTGTGATGCCCCACCCAACTTTCACCAGCGCAAAGTCGAATGACTTCTACTTGGAGATCACGTCAGGCTGGCAAAAAAGCAACGCAACAGAGATGAGGGGGTGGAGGGGGGGGGGGGGGGGGGGGGGGAAAGGAAAAATAAAGAAAAAAACAACAAAAAAAAAACAGCTCGAGATTCTCCTCACCCCAAAAACCAGAGGTCGGGATCGGTTTCACGGATCAGCCTCGTCAGTTCCCGAGCCAGCACCACAGCTACAAGAAGAAAACCAGTTATGCGAGCTTCAGCAAAAACGTGTAACGTGTACCACACGCCGCTAGAGGATCAACAGAAGAAGAAACCACATCGTCCAGCGTAGCTCGCACATGTGAGGAGAACTGTGGAAGCGAAGGACTGTTTTAGAGTTCTATGGTTGGAAAGTTTCAATCATAGCACACTGACAATCAACTGAATCAGCACCACTAGGTCTTCAAGTTGTCCATGGAAGGAGTTTGTGGAACAGCCTTGTAGTGAGCGTTTTCCCACACTCATGGATGGTGTGAGTTTAAAATAAAAGAAAGAAACATAGAAAACACAGGCATATTATGTCCTTTTTCTTCCGACCCACCGACCCACAACCACCCCCACCCCCCACCCCCACCCACCGCTAACAGGGAACAGCCATTTTCCCCTCTCATTTTAAGACCGGGGTATATGGTTTTTTGTCCGTGTTTACGTACATGTATTAGCTACGTAGACATGGAAAGCACGTAGTATGATTTTGATGACACGATTTGCTTCTCGGATTTTCAGCTTTCATAGAAATACGGTGGTTAGGAATCTGGTGCTTTTCTGTGGGGATTCTGATGGTGTGTTTCTGTCTTGTCTAACGTTTCTCTCGTATCGTCCTGTCTACCTTTCTGCTTTGCCGTACACCTCTCTCTCTCTCTCTCTCTCTCTCTCTCTCTCTCTCTCTCCTCTCTCTCTCTCTCTCTCTGTGTGTGTGTGTGTGTGTGTGTGTGTGTGTGTGTGTGTGTGTGTGTGTGTGTTAAAATCTCTGCTCTGCTGTTCAAGCCAATGGTATCTCCCTGTCTCTGTCATCTCTCGCTCTCTTTCTCTCTCTTTCTCTCTCTCTCTGTCTCTGTCTCTCTCTCTCTCTCTCTCTCTCTCTCTCTCTCTCTCTCTCTCTCTCTCTCTCTCTCTCTTTTCACGATGTGGTTATGTATTTCAGAAGTAAATTGTGTTTTGCCTGAGGTCGTTTTTTAGTAACAAGGATGAGGTACTACATCTTGGGTAAAAGAATAGTAAAGAAACTTTGGGCAACAGGTAAATCGCCTTTCTCACTTTTTGTTTTGTTTTCTTTTTTTTTTTTTTTTTTTTTTTTTTTTCAAGGTTCAGGGGACTGTTTAGACAGCCAAATGGTGGAAGAGCATGCAAAAAACGCCAGGAATTTCCATTGAAACAGCAGGCTACAGACAGTTCAGCTACAGTAGAGTAGCACCGTAAAAACAACAAAAACTTAAAGCAAATAAACACACAAACAAAAAGACAGAAACTTGCACACAAAGCGAAAGCCCAAATCTTTCCAGCAGATCCGACCATTCTCTCTCTCTCTCTCTCTCTCTCTCTCTCTCTCTCTCTCTTCGATCTCTCTCTCTCTCTCTCTCCCCCCGATTCGATCAGATTTTTTTTTTTTTTAAAGGTAATGTATCACGGAGCAGGAATAAGCAAGACTCCATGATAAAGCTCAGAATATGACCTTTGTCAGTATTCCGTTTTGACTGACCCTTTACTAAGTTCGACGTCATAGAGTTACAGAGCATTTTGAATACATTTCCATTCATACCATTTTGCCATATCGCGCCATATCATATGAAAACTATCGCTCTGCTCACAAGTAAAGCTTCTGATGTACCTCGATAAGAAAAGAGAAATCAGAAATGTTTCAATTCAGGATCGAACGTGATATCTTCAGACTTGCAACGCGTAATGCTAGCCGCTTGGTCATCGGGAACTTGTTATCATAAAAGTATGTAAAAGGGCTTTAAAGTGAACTGAGAAAGAGGGGGCATAGGATATTTCTCTTTAGCTTCAGTGACATGCTGCGAGTTGTGTCTGTGCTTGCTACGATCTCGATCTCGATTTTGAAAGCTGGCATTCTTTGGTATCGTAGACAGCGTTTAAGAAATGACCAGACTGGGTGAAATTTTTACACGCTCCCTTCTGCATTGGCCTTGTTTCATTACGTTTGATGTATGTAAAAAAAAAAAAAAGTACTAGTTTGATGTAAACCGCACTAAAAGACCCCCAAATGAATTTGCTGAAAGTTTTTTTTTTGCCGATAGAATTCTTTCTTGAACCACTGAACCATTGAATGTGAATGTTTCTTTAAAAAGACTAAAGAAAGTACTCACTTGTTTTCTTGAACAGAACTTGCCAAGGACTTGGGTGAACAGGACATATGACACAGAAGAAAGAAGAAGAAGAAGAAAGAAGAAGAAAGCAATTACAGTGCTCGCTATGAGATGCAGTCTGTATCGCGGCCATCAAGAGCATCGACTTTTCATGGTGAAAGTAAATCTTAAAAGAAACAAGGAACAGTAAACAAGAAACAGGTAGGGTAACTCTTTCACCCACGTTGAAACTAATTACACGCCCATAACTCGAAACGAATGCTGCTTACGACACCAAATCACACAGCAGAAAAAACCAACACAGAGCAAACAAGGAGACATCCCCGACACCCTTGCCCCGCAGAAAAAGGCCAATACATAGCTCACAGAACAAACAAGGAGACTTCTCAGGGATGACGCCTTGTTTGTCCTGTGTGCTCAGTGTTGCCGTTTCTGCTTGGCGATTTGGCATCGTTGGCAGCATTCGTTTGGAGTTATGGGCGTGCAGTTAATGTCCTCATGGGAGAAAGAGTTACCATGTTTGTTTCTTAACTCATGGTGAAGCCTGCACTCGGCAAATCAGTTCCTGGTCAGTTGAAGTATCCCTGAATGACGGGGCCTTGGTCAACTGGTTGGAGCCCTGGACTCTTTGTGCATGCCAGCTCCGGCAGTATTTATGAGGTGACGGATTGAGCCGGGTGGGTTTTTTTTTTTTTTTTTTTTTTTTTTTTTCTTCTAGATACCGTTCCAAATGCAACACTAAAGGTTTACAGACTTGAACAGACCTCCAATAAACAGGATTACGTAGAAAATTCATCGAGGATATTTGCAGCATTAGCATCATTGTTACTGTCGCATCCACTACTGCACCTACTACTTCTACTGTACTACTGTTACTGCTCCGCTCCTACTACTGCTAGTACTAGTAGTGCTGCTGCTACTGCAATTGGTAATGTTACTGCAGCAGCCATTACTGCCGATGCTGTCGCGCCGTTGCTGTTAGCATTGCTGCTGCTACCGCTGCTGCTGCTGCTGCTACCTACCACTGCTGCTGCTACTATTACTACTACTACTACTACAGCTGCTGCAGCTGCTGCTGCTGCTGCTACTACTACTACTACTACTACTACTACTACTACTACTACTACTACTACTACTACTACTACTACTACCGTGCTTCTGCTAAACAGTTTTTTCTCACTGACTTGGCTTTGAAGATGCTTTTTATTTCCTATTTCAGAGAAGACGATGGGTCAACACACCCTGAAGCCTGACAGCTCCTGAGGAACAGCTGGATCCCTGCTGTCTGGCCCGCCGGCCTGCTGACCATGGTGACTGGTGGGCATGAAGCGGTTCAGCGCACCACCCTCCCTCTACCCCCAGTCCTCCCAGCCCCTCCTCCGTCGCCACCGCCTCTGGATCCTGTCCTCCCTGCCTCTCAGCCGGCTCCCAGGGTCAGGGGTCCTCCCAGGTGGTGGGGCCCCAGTCCCAGCCTCATGACTCCTCCAGCAAGCGGGTCAAGACAGAGCAGACCTTTGAGTCCTTGTTCGATAAAGAGACGCATAGCGACGTCGTCATCAACGTGAACAATGACGAGGGAGTGTTCCACGCGCACCGCATGGTTCTGGAGGTGAAGAGTGACGTGTTCGCCAGCATGCTGGCCAAGCTGTCTCGCACGCCCGACATCCAGCTCACCGCGGGTGGGGCTCAGGCTGCTACTCCCGTGCTGCACGTGCAAGAGGACCCAGAGTGCAGCCAGATGTTCTCTCGGTTCCTGTATTTTCTCTACAGCGGGGCCGTGTGGCTCCATCAGAGAGTACGTGCTGCCTCTCTTCCGCCTGGCACACAAGTATGGCGTGCCGTCCCTCAAGCAGCACTGCCACGCTTACATCCTGCAGGTCCTGGCGAAGTCCTGCCACTCCTCCTCTTCCCCTGCCGCTCACTGCCACAACAACCAGAACATCAACAACAATAACACCGCCCACAACCACAGCCCTTGTAACACCTTGCTGGTGTCTCCCAATGCCAACTCGCCCCCTTACGCCGGCAGCGGCTTCTCCCTGGATGTTGTGTGCGACCTTTACGAGGAGGACGTGTACGAAGGCGACATTCGGCAGACGGCTTTCCGCCTGCTGTGCTGCCAGTTCCGGCAGTTGGTGCGAACAGAACGATGGCTACGCTTCGGTGTGCGCTCTGTGTGCTCCTTCATCGCCAGCGACAACTGCAGCGTGGAGGAGAACCTCATTCTGGTGTCGGCCCACGGATTACATGAAGCGGAACAACCTGGCGGACAAAAAACAGATCGAGGACATCCTGTCCCTCATCCGGTACCCCCGTCTCAACCGTGTGCTCTACCACCTGCAGAAGAACGGCAGCTTCAAGAATTTTCCGCATATACAGGAGCTGATGCTGAACGCCATGAAGTTCCACAGCTTCAAGGACCTGCCCGAAGCCAAAGACGATTTTGTGGGCTCACAGTTTCGGCCCCGGATGAGCACCGATGGGTCGCCGAATCGCCGGGCTTCCGTGCATATGTCCAGCGCGACTGAGGGTCAGGCAGAGGGGACAGTGTTTGCCGACTCGGCCTATTCTTTGGACCCTTCCAGCCCCATGGCTTTGACTCACTCCCGCCAGTCCCAAGTATGACAATGTACTTATGAGGGCTGCCGGCTCTATGCTATGACTGTTGTTTTTACTGATGCTATTCTTGCTTGATTTATGCAGGAACTATAAATATCACATTCTATTACTGTGCAGGCATTTCATATTCTTCTTTGGAAAAATCAAAAAAGGCTTCTATAGCTTGAGTTCGATTATCAGTTTTACCTATCTTAGGCCTTTGTGCATCCATTCAATGTTCGACTGTTGAACCAAATGTTTCTTTACGATCATGGTCACACAATAGTTTTGAAGCTACTATTATAGTAATTCACGTTTTCATAAGACGTTGTAACTGATCGATCAAACCAGTCGTCTTTGTATGAATGTACCTCCAGAATAAAGTTCTCTTGAATGCAGCCCGATTTAGTTACAAGTCAAAGACCCTAGTCAGCCTGTTGAGTCGTGATTTAGTTTCTTTCAACCATTCGTCCAGAACTGAACGCTAGAAATATTAATGAACAGTAAATTTTTACAAAAATATGACATCAAAGGCAAATTTCGGTCATTTGTGGAAAGGGAGTGTTCAGCTGATAGGAGCAATGAAAACTGAAATTTGACAGTCTGCCAGTAACAGTCAGCAGCTCCTTTCAGAGCTTGAGCGAAGAGCTTGAAATGCTGGGTTTGCGTACAGACAAGAGGAGAAATACCAAGGGGACTTGAATCAAGATGGAGGGAGATAGAATGTTAATGATGTCTTGTAATAGCATTTGGGGGGGCGCCAGTGTTGTCAACGGACTTTTCATATAATGCTCACGTCAAAAGCACATCTTTGTTGAACTATTAGGCATCTACTATGACTATTATGATATGATCAGTTCGTTGTGAACGAGGTTCGACAGGAACAGAATTTCAGCTGTTCGTTAGTGAATGCTTGCAAATTATCAAAGATAATGATAGTCACGTATTTTCAAAGACAAACGATGTGTGAACAATGCCGATGACTCGTTGTTTAGAAAGAGTTTGATGGTTAAATGTCTTAGTGACTGATTGAAAGTCAGTACATTGCCGATAACGCTGATATCAGCCAAGTACAAGCGAGTAATGTACTTGGAGGCATAGCTTTTGTTTGATTACTGTTCGGTGTAATCTACTGGCTCTTTGGCCATTCTTTGATACAGGCATTCTTTGAGTGCTCGGAGTCATCGAACTGCTACTTTGTGGAAAACTCGGTGTATGACGCCAGATGAAAAACGGTGAATACAATATAAAACATATAGACCTCTGAGTACTCCCAGTGCCATGTGAAAGAGTACACAGCGATGATTAACAGCAACACTGACAACTGTCCGATTGTCATCTTATACATGTAATGCACACCAGCCAAGAACAGTACCTTGTCCGCTGTTAGGTATGCTCATTAGTAAGTGTCTCAATTTCTAATCCACCTGCGTGCGTGCCTTTATGCATGTATACGCGAGCGTATGTGTGCGAGACGATTTAACTGTCCATTTGTTTAATATAATATCCCCCCCCCCCCCCCCCCCCCCCCCCCCCCCCCCCATCGCTGCACTTCTCTGTCTGTCTATTTTGGTTATAAAAAGAAAACAAGAAAACGCATGGAGATCAGGATATACTTACTGTACATGAACCCTTTTTATGCCAGTCTAAGGTTCTGCCTCAGATGGTCACGAGTCATGCAGCCAAAGGCTACCACACAAAGCTTGTGTGATCCTGCTTGAATCAGATTTACCTAGCAGCAGCTACAAACCTGTTGAGTGACTAATGTATAACATAGGTAAGAGGAATCGGATACGAAAGTGCAGTGAGTTGGAAACAAACTCTATTTTTGGTGACCTTCAACAGACACTGGTTGATTTAGAGTTCAAGACTGGAATAAAATGAATGGAAAACGTGAGAGGTATGGCATGCTTACAGAAATTAAAAGACTGATTGTGAACAAAAGGTAAAATGTGTTCATGATATATAAAGCGTACGTTGTATAACTTTGATCACCATAACCGATTTCTGTGTAAGAAATTCGAGTTATTCAGCTAGAACAGACCACATGGCTGTAGTTGGCATAGTTCCATTGGTTTTTGTTGTTGTTGCTGTTTTAAATCCGGTACGTTTTGGTTTAACTACCGGCCTATTTTTCTTTTTAGCTCTGAAGTTATTCATGCACTGCATGGGACCTCGGTTTAAAAGAGAAAAAAGAACCAGGTCCAAGGCTGCTTACTCACAAAATCCACTGGAAAGGGAGTTAGAAAGATTAAACATGATTGCTCCGCGTGACACTTGAACTACGGACACAGGGCTTTATCTTTGCTTCTTAGGCGAGTATGTTATCCACTATACCACCAACACCACCACATTGATTCAGTAGCCATTTTTGCAGGTCGACGTCCTTTTAATAGCAGCGTCGTGCCTAGATTGAATGAAGCTGCCAAACACAAACATGAGTTTTCTTTGTAATAACCAAATGAAAAAGAAAGAATATTTTATTTTGACAATTTTCTGTATCATGAAATGGTCCTAGGGTTAGACCTTATGAAAGACCTTTCAACGAGAGTGCTGCAAACAAATTACAGTCACTGCAGGCAGGATATATCCAACGTGTTTGAACTGTGATAAACACATGGACATTTTTTTTTTTTTTTGGATAGGAAGTTTTACTAGGTTGAAAACTGGTTTGCACAGATGATTTTCGATCTTGCTGTTTAGAATTTGCGGTTCCTTGTAAATCATTAACGCATTGTTGTTTTGGTAACATATATTGTTTGGTTTATGTTAAGTCTTCATTAATGTAAATATGCAGGTTCACAGATTGTGGACCGTATGCATATGTTACTCACACACACGCACACAGACACTCGCATTCACACACAGGCACACACACGCGCGCGCACACAACGCACACACACACACACACACACACACACAGACAGAGAGAGAGAGAGAGAGAGAGAGAGAGAGAGAGAGAGAGAGAGAGAGTCATCGCGTCTGCAAGCATGGGCATGCAAACACGGACAACATATGCATGTACACACTTTTATCTGACATTCATTACGTCAGCTGGAAAAAAGAAAGTTGACTGGATTGGACTGAACATAGCGTTGTGTTCTGTTTGTATTTCAGATCTTCGACCATATGGCAGCAAGTTGTAATATACAGGAAGAATGTACTTTTAAATCTCTCGTTTTTTTTTGTTTGTTTTTTTTTGTTGTTTTTTTTGTTGTTGTTTTTTTATTTAGTTGTGCGATGTCCATAATAAAATTTCACTGGGTTATTGCTCACAGTCTGAAGGCATACATTTACAGTTCTGTCCAGAAAGCTCATCTTTTCTCAAGGTTGATTGCTCCAACAGTAATACTATGTTAACTGTAAAACAATCACAACACGAACGGAAAGTATTAATAGACCAAGGGGACTGAATGCAATCGATTCTCGATTTGCGCCCTCTGTGAGAATAAATATTACCGCACTATCACTTGAATTCAACTTCTCACCGAAGACCGTACCAAAGAACATGAACTGCTTTGATTAGCAGGGCAGAAACAAGAAGATGGCGTTTACACGTATTTTCTTACAAACATTTAAACTAGTTCTCTTTCCATTTATAAGTGAACGTTTTGTCATAATAGAACTAAACTTCGCCAGAAGTTTGATGAATACCTCACAACTGAAACACCTGAAAGCTTTATTGCATGAGACGCACGGTCTCTACAGGCATTTGTGTTACGAGTAGATGAAAAAAAAGGAGGAATGAAAACTGTCGTATGTCATGTGCCTCAGTGAATGTAGTTGTAATCTCTTTGATTTCAGATTTATTACAATTACATAGCCGAGAATTGACCAATGCAAAGGTATGCTTTTTACTATAATGTGCGGTTGGTGGTTTTTAAATGCACAAGTCTTACACAAAAAAGGGGGACAAAGGTAGTTCGGAGTGAGGAAGTAGCTCTTGAAAAGTATGGAATGTCTTTTTTATTTTCTGTAAAATCAGTGCAAGATTGGACTTGAAGCCTGTAGAGTTTTCTCACTGTTGTATGGAGTTGCACGACAGCGATTTCCGTGGCTTTTGCAGCAATAGTCTTGTGAACACAAGTCGATGGGAAGCAATTGTTGGATTCATCTGTAATCATTTCGCCGAGTTTACACGATATGCAATGATGTTATACTTCTGGTGCAGTAAGTTCACTGCAGATATAACAGCGGATATTATAGACTGAAGTTGTAGCTACTCTCCCCAGGGAGAACATGTCGCCTGAATACAGTCCCACGCCTTTCCTTGTGTTTTGTTCACCGAATCCAAGTGGATTTCCCTCCACAAAATTTACCAGAGACATCTTCCTTCTGACTGTGGTTTCTTTAACGTGCATAATTCACACGGGGCTCGTTCTATGGTCTTGTCTCAGACTGGCCTTCAGAATAGCAAGTAGGGTAAAGTGGACTGAGAAATAAATCGTCCCATATGAGATTCGAACCGCTGACCTGTCATTTCCTGGCTTCCTAGACGGCTACGTTATCTGGAGGCCACAATGAAAGTGTCTGCGCATGAATGAATGAATGTGTGTGTGTGTGTGTGTGTGTGTGTGTGTGTGTGTGTGTGTGTGTGTGTGTGTGTGTGTGTGTGTGTTTACGTGCACACGCGCGCGCGCGTGTGTGTGTGTGTGTGTGTGTGAGAGAGAGAGAGAGAGAGAGAGAGCGTGTGTGTGCGTGTGTGTATGCGTTCGTGTGCGCGTGCTTGCATGCTCGCGTGTGTGCCTTTTACGTGAAAAGGGGAATAACCCGCAGAACAGTGGTGGTTTTTTTTTTTTTTTTTTTTTTTTTTTTTTTTCAGATATCAATGTATTATGCTGGTGTCCATTGGCCGAGAAATTATGTTCATGCATTATTGATTGTGTTTTGATGTAAATTAGTCTCTTGTCAGAATATGTAAATATGTTTTGTTTGTACAATTTTCATTAGAATCGGTGTAAATTTGTGACATGTCATGACATGTAAATATCATTATGTTGTGAAATGTTACAAGAAAAGAACCTTCACTGAAAGGTAGAAAACCAACATCCATATCGTTCTGCGTGATGGTGGTTGATTGTGAGTGTAATCTTCCTAGAACATTTGATAATATGCTGGGAGAAGAAGTGTGCTATTTCTTTCTTTCTTTTTTTTCTTAATTTGCTCATTTTTGTTTTATCTGTTTAACAGATTTTCGGGTTGATTTCGATTTCTTCCACCGTTAACAATCCTAATGGCCTCTCCTGGTCGGTTTGGCTATAGACCGCATCAGCTGAGATTGCATATCTTGTAAGTGGGAAGCAATATCATGTACGTGCTTGCTAGCGTGCCTGTGTGTGTGTGTGTGTGTGTGTGTGTGTGTGTGTGTGTGTGTGTGTGTGTATGCGCGCGCGCGCACGCGCGTGTATGCGTGCATGCGTGTGTATGTGTGTGTGTACTTCTTCTTTTTTTTTCCTGCGGATCCCCATGAACATTTAGTTCCACCTGATGTGACATTACCAGTTTTCGAGGAAAGATGATAAAGTTTTGGCTTTGATCTGATTTGAGATCATGGTCCTGCGCTTTGATCCGGGTCCGTACTAAAACCTCCCCCCCCCCCCCCCCCGCTTCCCCTTCCCTCCCCCCCCCCCCCCCCCCCCCGTCTCCCGTTAATGTTGGCATGGATCCTGTTCAAAGGATGGGTTCTTGATCTGTTCGACACTTACGGGGGTCTGTGTTGCCCCAAGAACCCTCCTAGTTTGTTTGTTTTTTCTCGACAGGACTGTAGTCTCTCACCGGCGACAACCCTGAAGTGGTCCCGTGCTGTCGGCTGGACTATAAAACAAAGCTGAAGCTGAAAACGGCGGAAGCGTGAAGGTCCAGAGGTAGAAGTATCTTGTCAGTCTCTGGGCTGTTTTCAGTTAAGGTTCTGGACCAGCTGAAAGCTTGAAGTAGAGAAAAAGGCCACGAGCTAAATGAAAAAGATTTAACATTCATGGTTTATTACCCCTGAAGTCCTGCTGATTGATGTTGATGGAACTTGAGAAAGTGATGCAGTACTAAGATTTGCTCAAATACCTAGCATCCTAGTGATTGAAATGGACGTCGAGTGCATCATATGCCTGCGTGGGTGCAATGATTTCTTGCCCAGTTGAGAACCATTTCAAGACGGCTAGCTCATACATACAACGGATATTGCATACAGAAATTGATTTGAACTTGAAAAGTAATCGGTACAAGACTTCAGCGTAGAGAAGGATTGTGTTTGCGTTGGTTACTGTATTCCCAAAACGTTTGGATAATGTCTGGAGTTTAAAAAAAAAACCTGGAAAACATCGATTTTCTTGACCTTAAAACAAAAATAACAGCAAGAACAAGTGAGGAAGGGGGTGGGTGGGAAAGGGATTGGTTGGTTTGTTATTATTTCATGAAAACCATCAGAATATTGTGGAGTTTTTAAAAAAAATGTTAAAAAATTGCTTTGACCCCCTGCTTCCACACACCCCCCTCAAAAAAGAGGGGGAGGGGGTATTTTTTTAAGTTAATCATTGTTTTATAGAAACCATCTGGATGTTGTGAGAAGTAAAAAAAAAAAAAAAAAAAAAAAAAACTTTCAGAAAAAAAATTGTTTCGACCTCACAACAGCAGACTTTAAAGAAAAAAAAAAAGAAGAAGAAAAGATGCTGACATTTATGCACTTTCCCCCACACCACCCTGTTTCCCCTCATTCCCCCTCCACGCTTTTCTCTTTATCTTTCCGAGCAACACTGTCAGTGACATATTCCTGAAAATCAACTCGACTTTGTGGTTGCATTCTTCCCATTTGACCTGTAGCACTCAATACCTCTTGAGTACGAGTTGGCTGCAGCTGATAAATCCTACAGAGATAAGCCTCTAATGGGATTTGATCACCCAATGCAGTCCCTGGGATCGCCACTGCGACTTGTTGCTGGAGAACACATCCAACATTGTGTGCTTGGAAGATCGATGAAAACTTGCAACTTAATGAGAGAGAGAGAGAGACAGAGACAGAGAGACTTTGCTTTATTAACCAAGTGCTCTTTGAATATTGGATTCAGTAACAGATATTAGTATTCTGCCTTTCTGAGTGCATTTCAAGAAAATAAAGATCACAATGTAGTGAATAGCCTATTGTTTATTTTACTTATATATATGAAATGAGAGGAAAAAACTAACAAACGAATAACAAAATTTGCTGTTCGTGATATTTAGTAAGAGTGATCTCTTTGATCATGATAATCGTGCTTCTGGCAAATTTCGCAATTGTTCTGTCACTTTCCATCTAGATACACACATAGTTGCGTATGCAAACCTGTCATCTCAGATAAATCTTCATTTAGTATTTTGTTCGTGGAAAATAAAGATGGCAGGTGTTTAAAGCCGAAATGTGGTACGTTTAAATTGCAATGATAGGTTTTCATTTGGGCGACAGACAGGGAACCTGTTCCCTCATTGATGTCACAGAGATTCTTTTGGCCTCTCAAAGACGAAAAAGTAGACAAAGGGAAGTAATTACCTCACCGTGGCAAAGCATGCGCACTTCGGAAATCAGGAAAAGAAACATAATGGGTTTAATTAACAACATTTACTTCAAATAAATATTCCTGAAAGTGACAACGATAGTGATGTGATAGTTAGCATGGACAGAACAAAACCTTAGAGACAAAGAGAAGCGATTGAACAAATAATGATGATAACAATGATAATAACAAAAATAACAGACCCATTTGGAGGAAACATGCGTATCTATGTATATCATCATGTAGTTTTGTCACTTTATCCTCAGTTTCAGCGGAACTATCCACGTGCACGTATATATTATGTCTCCCCCCCCCCCCCCCCCCCCTCCATCCCTCCATCCTTCCATCCAGTTTCATCTTCTGGACCCTCTCAATACTGTTTAGTCCCATTCCGCATGTTTTTTTTTCTATTCAGTCGTGATCCTAGCGCAAGCGGCCCACAGGAAGCTGTCAATATCAGGTCGCTGCAGGGCAACACCACCGAGGAGACACTGCACTGTTGCTGTGTCATGCTTGACAATATCAGTGATGCCTGTTCTAATCCAACATACACAGGACACCACCGTCTAAGCATCCCGAGATGACCAAAAAAAAAAAAAAAAAAAAAAAACTTGCGTAGTCATAGAGCCATCATGAGCTGGTGTCGCCTCCACAGTCACGTCCACCCGCTGACCCTTCCTTGAGCTTCCTGACTCTGAAGACTGTGATCTGAACTCCCCCTAGACATGGACGTGGAGGGGGAACGAAAACTAATGTCACCTATGAGAACAGGACTTAAAGGATCACAGAATTTGCCACTTACTCTTTTGGCTTCAATCTTAACATATCAGCCCATAACGTAAACAATTGTCTGACAACGGCCTGTACATCTAATGGATTGATGACAGCATGGAATGAGAGTTTGAATAAAGCGGGGTGACGGAAACAGTAATAAACATGTAACGTACCTTTCGCCTCCACAGTGAAACAATTAAAGTCAAGGCGTCAGGTCGTGGTACATAAGCTAATTTGAAACCTCATTTTAGGGGGGGGGGGGGGGGGGGGGGGGGGGGGGGTAGTAGTGTTCTTCTCTGTTTTGAGTGGTTTTTGTTTGTTTGTTTGTTTGTTTGACTGCGTGTGTACAAACTGAAATGGGACTGCAAGCATTAGGTTTGAATTGTGAGCTTTGAATTGTTTCATCACTGGAGCAAATGTTATCTTGTTCACCGCTGACACGATGAAAGTCTCAAACTGAGCCTAGACAGAGTAGGGCTATTGCTGACAGAGCAGTTAAGTTACAGTACGCTCAT
>JADBJO010001792.1:135000-137500 GCA_016801955.1 Conus betulinus | reverse complement strand
ATATGTGTATGCCCGCCTGCTTGTCTGTCTGCCTGTCTCCTTTGATTGCTCGCCTGTCTCGGGAACGAAGTCAGTGATCGGTGGACATTCTTTCCTTTATGGGTGGAGAAAGGGAAAGACAATTCCACTGACCATATACCGCAAGCACAATTTGTGAATGAAAATTGTTTTTTTGTTTTTTTTTACAGATAGAGTTTTTGGTCAGGGTTCGGATTAGGGTTAGGATTTGAATATTTGGGGGTCTGGGTTAGGGTGGGGGTCTGATTTGGGTCAAGGTTAGGGTGAGGATCACGCATTCTGGAGCTGAAGAGTGTTCCAGTGTTCTTATTAAAGCTCCTGTTTAAAAAAAAAAAAGGAGAGAAAAAAAGAAGAAAACCTACCCAATAGCATAATAGGAGCACAAAAGCGCTGGTGACCTACTCGTTTTCTGAGTGAACCAGTACTTTAGGAAGAAGAAAAGTCACGGTCATGAACAGGAGAGCGTTTTTATCGTTGATAAGGTTTTATAATGGTTTCTTGGGGCTTGGGGTTAGGTTAAGGTTAGGTCAATTAAGTTCAGGTTTATTTTTTGGCAGATGCGCAGAAGGCAGAATTTAATACAGGTTTATTGATTTCCTCCATTGTCCCTTTTTCATACTGGCCTCCCGCGTTGTGTTTCTTTTAAACGATGAGGGTGATCGTTCTTGCATAGCTTGAAGTGGATTTCACATTAAAAAGTCTTTACGTACTCTTAGCGCCTAAGGAAGAAAAGATAGGATACAGTTTGAGGACTGGGAAAACTAGTGAAGTGGTGTGCATTTTGCTCCCGCCAGTTATCGTCAGCCAGTCGGTCTCAGTGTTGAAAGGCTTGGCGGCTGGTCAAGATCATTCCAAGATACTCCGCCGGTATGTTCGTTGAAACGCCGGAATGCCTCAAGGCCATTCGGACCTCAGGAATTCTAACAGTCCTCATTAGGCTGACTGGACATATTTTTTCCCCACCATCAACATTCTCCGTAATGTGTTTTTGTCCTCCCAACCTTCGTTGCAAAGACAAAGCTTTTCCTTATGTATGTGTTATACATCTTTATTCACGGTTTTGTTTTGTATCCATATGGGTTTCTTAACGGAGAAACTGTAGCCCTTAACTCATTCACTAATATACAGCCATTTCAGAGTATTCTCAGGCACAAATTACACGTCCATGACGGACGTGGTCCATGCATTTAAATTTCATCTGTGACAACTGTTAAAAGGACCTTAGACAAAATGTGTGTATAAGGGTGGGAGAGAGAGAGAGAGAGAGAGAGAGAGAGAGAGAGAGAGAGAGAGAGAGAGAGAGAGAGAGAGAGAGAGAAGATTTTTTATAACCAATTCGAATCAGCCTTCTCTTGCTTGTTTGAAAAGTAATACTACATCCCAGTAATCAACAAATCATATTCTACCACAGGATGTACAGATGATATTAATTCCCTCTGCTGTCTTGTATCTAATATAATCGTTAATGTTTTCATTCATTTGCTGGCTGTTCTATCTATTTAAGTATGTGTTTGTTCAGATGTGTTTTTACCAAAAGTGTTTAACCTTTCTGTTCATTTTGTACAGAAAAAAAAGTTGAGTTGACTTCAACGCGGTGACAGTCCTGATAAGCCCCTTTGCGGTCGCCTGAGCTATAAGCAACATTACCTTACCTTTTTTGTACAGAAAAAGATTGTGAACTGATCTCGCAATGTGATAATCCCTAATTCATGACAAGGCACCCGATGTAACAACTTAACACGACATGACACGATCGCATGATACGACACCATGCCCTGCCGCGTGCAACCTGACTCACCTGGTGTTTCGGTCTGCCCACGATGGAGGGAAAGACACACCTGGGGGCGTCGTCCCAGCGAAGCCCGCCTTGCACATCCCTGACCCGTTGTCCCACCACGATGCCCGCTATTTCCTCGTCGGCCATGCTGCCCACATTGAACAGGCAACAATAGGATTCATTGTGTGTGTGTGTGTGTGTGTGTGTGTGTGTTTGCTAGCTATCCCCCAATGCAAAGTCTAGGCAAAACTTGATTTTTTCCCCCGGGGTTTGGAGGCAACAGGGGGGACGAGAAAGAGCTAGGTATGTCTTCTTTCCATCATAGAAAAGGGAGAGACAGGGGATGGAGAGGAATTAAGGCATACTGACAGTAAGACCAGGTCCATTTGAATCTCTTTGTTGTTAGGGAACAACACAACTGACGAGCTTAACTGGGAATCGGCCAAGCAAAAAAGTAGAGGGAACAGGTATAGGGGGTTTTTTTTTGGTTTTTTTGGTTTTGACAATAAACAATCTACTGCATTTTTTATGAAATGAAACACAAGTACATGTAACGAAGAAGAGAAGGTAAAAAAAAAAAGAAAGAGGGAGTGGAAAGGGGGGGGGGGGGGGGGGGCAGGTGGGGGGGGGTGCATGGGGAAAGGGGAAAATCAGGATTGGTTGAAAAAATGAAAGCATCAGAATAACAGCAACGGTGACAATAAC
>JADBJO010001792.1:105000-125000 GCA_016801955.1 Conus betulinus | reverse complement strand
TTCTGCTTTTGCTCAAGTTTACTCTACAGGTCTGTTATTATTGTCTTGAAGAATGCAATGTTGGGCAACCTAAGTTATTTTTGGGGGGCTCCAACCGTGGACACTCAATCGCATTCAAACATGATTTCTTAGCTTTCTCTTATTTTCTTACCATCAGACATTTTACAAATGCCAAGTACAGACTTAAAAGGGCCAAACTAAGATATTAAAACTATTTTGATCATAATTTTTGACCAAAAGAAGCACTATTTTACTACAGTAATGTTTATTTACTGGAGTTTTGAAATCAAATCCAGGGTGTGTCTGAACATCGGTTTTACTGAATGTTAGGCAGCAGTCACTCAGAGACATTCCAGTGTCACTGCTGCAACTGTCTGCCTGTCTCAGCATCCTGACAGCATGGACCAGCCCAAAACTGGACCAGCCCATACACCTACCCCCTCCCCCCCACTACTGCGGGGTAACTCATGTTGCATCCCCCCCCCCCCCCCCCCCCCAAACCACCACCCCCATACCCAGACACACACAGACACAGACACGCCCCCCTCCACCACAGAAAATGTTTTCCTATTGATCTGTCAATGCTGCATATAACACACAGTTTCCCAGCTGGCAAGCTGTGAATTTTTAAGGAGGATTCCATTAATGTAAATCAGTTGTGTGCTCATGTGAATTATACATGCAGTCTGTTTATGTTTACATGAGTTACGGTGTTCACAAAAAAGTGCACAAAACAGCCATGATCAGAAACACTGGAGCTGTCATTGAAAGAAAAGGAAAAATAATAGATCAGGCCACAAAGTAAATGAATACTATAGAATGTCATTTGCTTTAAATGCCCACTGTACTTTACAGTTTACAAGATTTTAAAGTTAATAACTCATACCTTTATTTTCTGTGTTTTTGTATGTTTTGAGTCTGATATTGAAATAGGAAATGTTCATTGCTTAATCAGTGAACATCAATGTCTCATCTACTTAAACAAGCTCCAGTGTATGAAATTTTGTTACTGTGTCAACATGCCAGAGTAAATCAAAGCAAATTCTTCATGGGTTTGATGGGTCTAAACCACAAAACCTTTTACATCAGCGCCAGGCAGTTCGATTTTTTTTGGGCACCAACATGTGAAATACATGAAACATTGAAGTCCTGTGATTCATGACAGTCACATCTAGGGGGGTATTTACCAAAACTTACATGATGACTATTTGGAGGGGGGGGGGGGGGGGGGGGGGGGGCGCTTTTGGGGGAGGTGATACTCTGAGACATTACACTGACAAACCTTACCTAAAAGATGCAGAATTGTTTACTTTTGTCTCAAAACGAAATTGGAAATGAAATTAGGCAGGGAACAGCAAACAATAAACAGTAAACAAGTGGGGTAGTCTTTGCTCCCATAAGGAAACCTAACACAGAGTAACTTTTGTTTTTCCCCCACTATTAGATTGTTCGTCTTTGTATTTGTCTGACTTTATTCAAGTTTAAAAGGCTGTGCCAGTCTTGAATAAAATTACTCTGTGTTAGGTTTCCTTATGGGAGCAAAGACTACCCCACTTGTTTACTGTTTATTGTCTCAAAAATTGTGTTCATACTTCATCAGGAACTTCCAAGTCATAGCCAACATCATGCTGGTTGCATCTCAAGTTCATTTATTTGCAGAGTTGTTTTCAAAGTTGCAACCAATAATGTAAAATAATTGATTGATTTACAAAAAAACAAGACCACTCTGAAACAGTGTAAAACAGGCCTCTTGGTGTCCAGACTGTAACCCACCATGATTATTCAGTAGTAGTTCTCTGCGCTCAGCCTCATTCCTATGTCTCTGTTATAGGAATTGACTATAGGACTAAGGAGTTTACAGGGTTCCCAAGACATACACAGTGTGAGGATGCATATTATTCTTGCACAAAAAGTAGAATCAGCAGTATAACAGAAGATATATGGCAAATGACTTACTGGGGAAGCAAAGCTTAATGACAGCAGGCAAGAGCATGGTTTATCAACAGATGGAATGCTCTGAATACTCTGAGAAAGAATGATCTTACTGCACCAATTCACCTTGATTATTTTGTGTTCTCTGCTACAGCTAGAGTTTCATTAATCTTTGTCAGATTTCTCAGATTAGTCACATAGAGACAAAAATCCTTGCATGAAATTTATTGCGATTTTCATTCAAAACTCTTTTGTCAGATGGGAAATGGGCTTGAGATGAATTTGTGGATGGTTGGTTTCAGAAACTGTGTGACATGGTATGCGAATTGCTGCTGGAAGAGTCCAATGTGCAGCCAGTGTCAACACCTGTCACTGTGTGTGGAGATATTCATGGACAGGTACTGTATTGTCTTCATACTCCTGTCTCAATAATTATATCATTTTTTTTCTTCACTCACTTATAGTGTCAAAGGACGAACTGAGTCACATACACACATGTGCATCTGTCTTTTGATCTTTCTTTGAAATGTCTGTAAGTTCATATCAGCAAAATAACTTCTTTATTTTTCATTGTAAGAAAACAAGCATTTCGTCTGTGTTGGAGTATGTTGAAACTGGAGATCAAACTTTCATCAAATATACCCGCAGTTGCTTGGATTTAACCCTGCAATTTGATAGTTAATTAGTTTTTACTTCATCTTGCTTTTAGCCTTAATATGATTGATGGAAAATAAACAATGTGATATAGGGTTGACTGTTTTAGGAGACTTTACAGTTTATAATTGTAGATATAAACTGACAAACAAATTGTCAACACTAGACGCAGCTGGCTCAGCTGTACAGTGAGAAACTGCCACTGTCGTGAATGATGTGTTGGCCAATCCCATGCCAACAAATACAAGTAAGATGCATGGTCTTCTGCATCCACCTTTTCTTATATTGTCAGTTTACTGCTTTATTGTGCTGATGGAAAATTCATCTCTGTCAGTGTCAGAGCAAAAGTTTCAGTCAACATGTAATTGATTAACTAGCAATCAATCACATGAAACTGATAGAACTGTATTTGTGCATAACAGATTCATCCACATCAATGAGATATTTGTGTCTAATTTTGAGTTCTTTAAACTCTATAGGAAACAATATTAGAAATAGAATAGAGACAGAGCGTGACCAAAGAATAAACTGCATTTCACACACATACACATACATTTGCGCATGTGTGCGTGCACGCACGCACACACACACATACACACACATACATATGCACACAAGCATGTTAGAGTGTGTATGTGTTCAAACAATTTTGGGTGATTTATGATTTATTGGTGTAGTAGATTTCTAGGACTCTTAATATCAATAGGAGTATCGTTTTCTTTTTTAGATACATATTCATTCACTGTTCAATTGTTTCTCTCTATATATCTTGCATGAAGCAAATAAAATCATCTTCCTTTATTTTTTTTCTGATTGCAGTTTTATGACCTGATGGAACTGTTCAAAACAGGGGGAGAAATGCCAGACACAAACTACATCTTCATGGTTAGTCAAAAGCATTTTGCATGCTCACTTGGCTGTCCCCATTAGGCCAAACATACACCTCTTTTATGCAATTATGGACTTTTTTTTTTTTTTTTTTAGCAGCCTGGCACATGTTATTGTCTTTGAAGGTAGACAAGTAGGTTGTGAAAATGTATGACACAAAGATGATTTTAGACTAGTACAGTACTGGTAAAACGTCTCTTGCTATTTGATAAATAAAAGGTCACAGACATACACACACACACACACACACACACACACACACACACACACACACACACACTTTCTCTCTTTCTCTCTCTGTCTGTCTGTCTGTCTGTCACACACACACACACACACACACACACACACATACACACATACACATGCATGCACACAGAGGTTTGCACAGAGAGAAACCCTTATGTACATGCATGCCATCTTAGTTCTTTTCTATCTAGTCCTCATAGAATGGAGATTTCATTACCTACATTGGTTTCCTTGACTATTTATTCAGTTGTTGAGTTTGTATGTAGGAAATGGTTTCATAATCACATTCATTGCTATAAATTAGTTGCAGGCATAAAATTTAAGTGTTGTGTTTTCAGGGAGACTTTGTTGATCGAGGTTACTACAGTTTGGAAACGTTCACCCTCCTTCTCACCCTCAAAGCAAAGTATGTATTCTTTTGCTAAGTCCTCTCAGTTACTAAGAAAACTTTAATCCGTCATGATCTTCTAGGGTTAATTAGAAAATACTTCAATTTTTTACATCGAGAGCAGAGTAAATATTTTGGTGGAGAGCTACAAAAGTGAACATTACTATCCCTTTTAACCGTTTCGCTGCCTGGAATTAAGCTTAAAGTTAAATCCTATTTGCCAGGGTTTTTAAAAATTAAAAAAAAAAGGGGGGGGGGGGGGGGGGTTATATTTAAGAAAAATTCTACTGACTTTCTCACTGATGAAAATGAGATAACCAGCTATGAATAGAATCTAGAGACCCTCACCTCTCTGGAAATATCCTCTGTTTCGTAAGTAGTATTAATATAAAGCAAGGAAAGTTCTGGACTTCCCCATGACGAGTATGCTTGACAGCCATGGCAGCGAAGAGTGCATGTTCTTGCCGTCGAGTTATCTTGTCAAGTTAGGCATGGAACGGGTTAATATTGATTTTATCACCATATACTCTGATGCCCCTCATTTTTTACTGGTAACTCGGCAGTCCCAATTCAGGCATTCCTTCATGACAGCTGATGCTGTTATACCCTTTTTTTTTTTGTCTTTTTTTTTTTTTTTTTTAATTGTCCTCATAACATTGTGACATTTTTGCTTGTTTGTAATGTTTCACTTTTTCATGATATAAGCATGGGTTTGAAATATATGTTCCCTGTTCTTGTGGATATAGTTCAAAGTCACTGGCATTGAGTTATGCAACAGCTCCAAAATTATTTACAGTCTATGTGAGTGAATTTGAGATTTTCAGTTTCATAAAAGTCTGTAAACAAAAGTCAGTAATGTTTACAGAATTCATGAACTGAAAACATCAGATTAACTGATACCAACTTTCAGCACATTTTCCTAGTTCCCATGTGATGTAGCTTTGGCCAACATTTATGAGAATGGGTCACATATTTCCAGTGGGAGTATCATCATGCCAAGGGTGTCACAAGTCAGAAACTGTCTCAAAAGTCTGCTTCACCAGCTGCTGTGGCGAAGTGGTTAGCATGGCGGACTCCTGGCTGGGAGGTCGTGGGTTCGAATCCCATTAGAGTCATGTGGGTTTTTTCTGCCCTGACTGGCTCCTACCCAGAGTTGAGTTTATTGAGGACTTAGTTGGGAAGACTGGGACCATACAGTCGAGTTTCATCCACTTAATGGATGCGTTTCTGAGAGTGTTGCTCAAATTTCCTGACCAACACGGCAGGTGCCTGTATCTCTCGGGCCTGGTTGACGCCGGGATATATTATGAAAGGAAGCGTAGAGTACAGCCCTGTCATGTAGTCCCAGACGGAAATGGAAATCCATAGCATCAACTTAATCATCTTCATTCTCATCGATCAGCATTAAAAAAAAAAATGTCTCAAATTCTGTGGCCCTTCATGCCCTGCTCTCATGGTGACCTCAGTTTCGATGTCCTCTCCATGTCTGTGGCCTTGGTATGGTTCCGCCGGGGTCATCGGTATTGGCAGGTCCATGGGGGCTGTCGTTGGGCGGATGTGGTGGCACCCTCCAGAGGGAGAGCTCACTCACGCCGGTTCCGCAACTAAGCAATTATTGTCGTCAGTAGGGGGCTTAGTAGGTGGTGTCCTGTGTATGTTACATCAGAACAGGCACCACTGAACACACCGAAGTGACTTGGCAGCAGCGCATTGTCTTCTCTGGTGGGTTGCCTCTTGACAACTATTGACTGCTCCCTGTGGATTGTCGGTGCTGGGGCTGTGGCAGGGCTGACCGGGCTGTGGCTGTGGACCGAGTGCCAGAATGAGCGGCGTGTGTGCACTGCCTCTGAGGTGGCGCAGAGGTTGGGACAGCAAAAAAAAAAAAAAAAAAGCCTTGTTTCATATATCTCAAACCCAAATTGATTACCCTTACAAGAAACTTGGATTCTGTTGGACTGGAAGTTCTGACCATCTGTCTGCAGTAATTAAATAAAAGAATAAAAAGAGACAGCACATGTGCAGATGACATTCAAATTATCCAATGTTTAACATTGATGGTTGAAAGCTAATGCTTATTGGCTTACTTCTGGTATGATTAGAAGATGGGCATGTAAAATTTGTCATGCTGTTCAGCCTTTTTGTGGTGGCACAATTGCCATTTAAGCATTTCATCACTGAAAATAGGAGTATGATATTACGGAAATGCCCATGAAGAGAGGAGTATGATTCACTTAACAGTTGTACATAAATGGAAACTATGTTATTGTGTGGGTACAGTAAACACCTTCTCTGCCTCTTTTATACAAAGTTTGGAGGATGAAATACTTGCCTGTATTTTTTCAGTCTTTTTCGCTTTGCTTTGTTTTCATTCCTGAAAATGAGGATGAACTGATGAGAGAGTAATTATTCTGATTTATGGTAGCTCTTTTCTCCATGTGTGAAGATCAAATCCTTTGGTAAATCTTCCTTTTCATATGTAGCAGTTTACTTCTCAGTCTTTGCTACTTTTCTTTTAAAAACTGTTTGGAAAGCTCATTGAAAAAGAAAAGCCTCTAGGTGCCATACACTGTCTTAAAACAATCAATTTTAGACCATACAAAACCTTGATGATATGTGTGTGTGTTCATATGTGAATAAGTCTTTAAAGTGTGTAGATTTGCATTTTAGACCTTTATTTTTTTTTTCTTTTTTTATTGATAGATGTATGATGTATAGAAGGTTTATTGTAAAGAATTGACATGCTTAATAGGTGCTCAGCAGTAGTAGTTTTTTGTCGTTGAAATATTGAACACTGAAATTGTACGGGTGAGGCAGCAAAAGAACAGGAGAAATTGTACCTCAAGTATTACTATGCATTTACGTTTTTTGCTTGCTTTTAAGCGGGGAATATAGTTTGTTGTTGCTTGATGATAAACTGACATTGATTGTGATAACTTGAAGGGTATTTATCTTGTTTCATTTGAAGTCTGATTTTGCAGATGGCCAGATAAAATTGTGTTGCTGAGAGGAAATCATGAGAGCAGACAGATTACTCAGATCTATGGATTTTATGGTGAGATATACAATCAAGTGTGATTTAAGAATACTCTTTCATAGTATGTGGAGCTTAACAAAAGAGTTCATTTCTTTTGCACAGATAGTCTTTTAATAGTGAAGCTCCGCATTTTGTTGCTTTCATACAATTGCAGCCAATAGTAACAAAGTGGAGATGACTGATGAAATCAAGATTTTTTTTTTTTTTTTTTTTGACATTTTTTTTTTGACCAACCAGTTTCCATGTGTGCTGAAATCGTCCTTTATGATTTTGCTTTTCAAGATTTCCAAGGGCACAGATAGCAAACACAATCAAACAGCATAACTTCACAATGATATGTGACATAATAGGCCGTGTTCCCAAAAAGTACATCAGAGGGAAAGAAAATGAGGGATGGAAAAAAGAAAGCAAGGGAAGGGACTAAATTTAAAGTAATATCAAGAATCTAGTCTGAGAAACTAGGAAACTATTCAGTAAAAATTTTTCTGTGTTTCATTTTACAAGTATAGATTATACAGGTTTTAATTTTTGTGAAAAGAAGTTGGTGATTGCGTGTGATCTTGTTAAGATGTGTTATTGTTAAACTTTGTTATACCTATGCAAAAGCAAATATTGCTTTAATCATTTGTTTACATGCTGAATAACATGTTAAAAAAATGACTTACAGGATTTTTAGGGGGAAAAAATGGACCATATCATAGTAGTAAGACTGAATGTACCAGAGTGTTATGACACTTTACATGAATCCCCATCTTTCCTCTTCCCTGATCAGGAATTCCTTGCCCTCTGCAGTCAATTGTGCTCATCTCATAAGTGTTAAAAGCACATGTGCACACAATCTCTCCCTGTGTCTCTGTCTCTCTCTCATTCTCTCTCTCTTTCTCTCTGTCTCATACATGTTATAGACAGTGTGGACTAACGCTAATTTGGAATTTTTTGTTGCAGATGAATGTCAGACAAAATATGGGAATGCCAATGCCTGGAGGTATTGTTGCCGCGTCTTTGATCTTCTCACCATTGCTGCTGTAAGTTGGCTTTCTCTGATAGTGTCGTCTTAACTTTTATATTGTCTCTGCTTCTGGCAGAGTTGAAGAAATATGCCTCTTAGAATATTAATGTTAAATACACTTCTGATACTTTTCATTCAATACCTACTTTGTATGTGGATTATTATGCATGTATGCATTTATATGAGGCTAAGTATTTCTCAGAAGCTGACGAAGTCTCCATATAGTTAATAGTGCATAGCTTTGACTCCAGTCTTATTTATACACATGATCTGCATAAAATTGCCTGTTAAGACAGTTTGAAAAGAAAGCACCAGTCAATAATGTACTTAGGTGTAGTTGTAAGTGCTAGTCTGTCAGGCATACAGTATGTACATCTATGTATACATAAGCAAATATACCTGCTGTCTTACAGTTTAAGGAAAAAAAAAAACGATCGTCTGCTGCTTTTGATGGTCTGTTCTGTTGTCTTTGGTTATACTTTTGCAGATGCAGCCAGAAAAGCAGGACATTTTGTTTTAGAAAGTGGGCTGGGGGGATTGGGAATATGGGCATTGAGGTACTTGAAACCAGAGTTAATCAATGCTGGGCTGGTATGAAATAGGAAGTCAGTTTCAGAATACAAATGCAGTGATATGTTATCCATGTGTGTCCGTGCAGATCATAGACGAGTGCATTCTATGCGTCCATGGTGGGCTGTCCCCTGACATCAAGACCATTGACCAGATCAGAACCATTGAGAGAAACCAGGAAATTCCACACAAAGGAGCTTTTTGTGGTGCGCCTTGCCTTCTCATTTTGATCATTTTCATGGTTTATTCCTATAGACACTTGTTGCTTGAAACAGTTTATCAGAACTACTGGTTATTTGCTTATTGTTGACCATCCTATGTTATCAACTGGAAAGGTCATATTAGTTCTTATAATGTAGGGAAAAAGCATCATATTTGGGAGAGCTTATGTCACGTTTCTTATATTTGTATATATGGGTGCATTATATCCATCTGTTGATAGTGAATTCATAAAGTAGCCTAAATCAGTTTTGATAAAGAAAGAACCAGCGAATACATAGATGGAATTCAGCATCATAACTATATCAAACGAAATTTGTACTGCTGTTGCCAGTTGGTGTGTTCTGGCCAAATTGTGTATATGAATCAAGAAGGTACATCTTGGGGGAGTCACCTCTGACTTGTCCAAGCAACAATAAGTAAACTTTTGAAAGTGCATCACTTCTTCCTTCTAACCAGATTTACTGAGTGCCATCTGGTATGTGGATACAAAACAACTGAATACATTCTAATATGCAGGGAGCACAAATACTGGGATATGCATCACGCATACTGCAGAAATACCCTTGTTCAGATGGGAAGCACAGGTTTTATACACAATCACATATCTAGAATGATTCATGATTTTCATGTGGAATTACCCAGGTTTTAGTTTCAAAATATAGAATGGTAGATGTCTTGCAAACAGAATACCTAACTTAAGATCAGTTGACAGTCACAGAAAATATAATTGTTATGTATTGAAAATGATAATGCTTGTGTAATTGTGTTTTCATAAATGCATGATTGAAAAACGTTGAAAGATGATTTTGGTTTGATGTACAGATTTAGTGTGGTCTGACCCGGAAGATGTGGACACCTGGGCAATGAGTCCTCGTGGCGCCGGATGGTTGTTTGGAGCCAAGGTCACAGCAGAGGTCAGTTTCTGTCCTTAGATTGGTTTCTTTTGCTGTACTTTGTGTTGTGTTGTGATTGGTTCTACCCTCCAAGCTTCTTTGAATTGATACTTTTGAGCAGTTAACGCTGTCTAATACCCACCTGTCAAGATGTAATGTACACAACCTTTCTACAGTGTTTTCCACATGTATGGATCAGGCTGTAGACAATTTTCCACAAAATTTCCAAGACAAAACTAACTGTTGTCAAAGCTCTTTTTAACCGTTTATGAATACAAGTGTCTGGTTGACTTGAAATAATTGGCAATAGTCTGATGCTGTTAGTAAATGTTGAGTACATTTTAAGAGCATTTGATTCTGAACTACCATTCTGGCAGCATGACAGGATCAGTCAGTAAAGCACACACCATGAAAATAACTCATTAAACCACTCTGTATTAGAAAATATTTCAGTTGTATCAAGAAGGGAGTTTGTCAGTCAGTGACAGTGGTAATGATTTTAATTACAATAGTGTGACATGACTAGAATTGTGTCCCATCGCTTCAAGGTATTGCAAAGGATATTTGACGAAGTTGATGATAAGTAATGTTTATTTTTCATCAGCTCTTTATTGTAAGACAAGTGGGATCAAACTGCAGCATGTGTTTGATCCATTAATCTATAGTAAAAACAAGAAGGTGCATGTTGGTATTGTTAAGAGCTTTTTTTTTTTCCCTTCATTCTTTTCTCAACCTCACAAGCAGCCAGGTACGTAAGTCAAGGGAGATAACAGCCCATTTATAGGAATTAAGATGGCACTGTGCATAGATTTTTTTTTCTCAACTCCCGAGGAAGCTATTACTCTGAAATATAATACAAAGAAAGAACACATCAAAGGTACACCATTTCCCATTTTCTTTTCAGTGGTGCCCATGTCAGTGAGCATTTCCATGTTCTTGTGAAGATAAAGAGTGCTATTTATACACTTGCAAGTGAATGAAGGTCATTCGACACTTAGCCTTTTAACTACCATATTTTCTTATGTAGCATTAATGTAATTACCTAATAAATTTTCTAGAGCACTAGATGAACATGTGAAAGTTAGGTACTGTTACCAAAAAAGTTGAAATTGCACAAAGTTTTGCATAAAAGTCTTGGATGGTCTGTAGTTTGACTTGTGCATATATCTGTCTATTGATGTAGATGTTTGTAACGGATCATAGTGGTCACTCACCAAGAATTGATCTGTACATTGACTTTAACAGGCCATTTCTTAGTCCCTGTCTCATTGCATCTTGACTTTGAACACACCATAGAGTATGCGCTTTTACCCAAGTTTTCAAGTGTGGAATCGGCGACACTTGTGCCATTAAATCCTTCATAGTGGTGTTGAATGAACTGCCCTCTGTCACTCACTCATCGTTTTTGCCAGTGATCAGTGTAGGAACAAAATGCATTCATCTTCAACAAGCAAGCAATAGATAAAACTAGTTATAGCAGATGTGCGATCTGTAGTTGAAAGTTGAATGGGCAATACCGATGAAAAATATTACGTTTTTAATGTCATTTGAAAAGATTTTTGAACAGACACAGGAAAAAATTTTTTATCTCCTAAAGTAATTGCTTCTGATGTTAGTAGTCCCACTCCTGATGGTCGAAAAAAAAAAGTATAGGTCCATGGAAGTCCGCCAGTTTCAAACCATGCCATGAGGTCACATACATCACATTTTCTCTTTATGGGACATATATTTTTTCACATCCCAGACACAGTATGGCTATACACACAGTCTGTATGCTGACTCAGAACCAATAAGAAAAAAAAATCAGGAAAACATTTTTATAATGGTCAAAGCAAAAAAATGAACAATATCAAATGTCATGTAGTATCTTGGTTATTTCTAAAAGCAAGGTTAAAAATAATGCAATGCTTGAAGCTGCTTTCTAGTTTTCAGTGCTTCTTTGGAGCAGTTTTAGAATATTGTGAGAAAGCATGTATCAGCATTAATTCAAAAGTAATACTGATAAGGCTTAAATTTGGGGGGGGGGGGGGGGGGGGGGGGGGGGGGAATAGCTCGGTTGGTAGAGTGCCTGACTGGTAATTTTGGTGATCCTAGGGATGCGGGTTTGAATCTCTGCCAGGCCGTTTCGTACAGGGGGATTTTTCCCTCAGAGTTAACATTGGTTCTGATTCCTTTTCCCAAATAATCCTTCGAATGAGACTAATTATACTGAGGTTCCGTGTGTGAATGAATGCACGCATAACATCTTGCACACACATAAAATCCTATCACCAACATTCGGAAGAGAAGGCCTGTTTGGCCGTTGGTATGGATGACACAGTACACAAAGCAAGCATTCTCAAGATTCTGCATGAAAAATCGAAAGAATGAAAGAGTTGTTTAAACTGAATGAACGATATTGAATGAATGACATGGGAAAGGACTGAATGAAGCACCAGTAGGCAGCTCTTCAGTCGGCTCTACACAGGTAGGCATCCCATTGTGTAAACGAGAATGTGGATTGTAAAGCACTTAGAGCTCGGTCTCCTGTCGATATAAGTACTCGCTTCAAAAAAAAAAAAAAAGAAAAGAAAGAAAAATTCGCAACTTAGAATGGGTGTCCTGTTAGCTGTTTGGTAAGACATCTGTCAAAGAGGCACACCTTAAGATGCACCCATCCAAAAGTTGCGGGTTCGAATCTTGGCAGCAGCAGAAAAAAAAAATGTGTGTAGGTAGAAGGGTATCTGGGAGTCATGAACTGATGCAGCCCCACCCGCTCAGAGTGTAAGGAGTCCAGGGCCAAAACACTTGTCTAAGGAGGGTTTCTTCTCTGAAGACCTGTCTTCAAGCTGTCCCTAGAATTTCTTCCTACCTGATTAAAAAGCTGGTACAAATCTGCATTTTTTTTCCCCATTTCCTCTCATCTTTTTATTTTGTAAAGTGTGGTACGTTATTAAGATGTTAAGCCAAAAGAATATGTGTGAACATACCAAGACAGGTTAATTATTGTTACAGTTTGTGGCGACCAACAGCCTGAAGCTGATTTGCCGTGCTCATCAGTTGGTACATGAAGGTAAGCACATTTTAAAAATCATTTTACCATTTTGGTATTACCTCCCCTTGACTGAATGGCGAAGCCCCGAGTACCCTGAGGGATGATAGAGGTGACCTAAGTCACAGGTTATTATGACTTCAAAGGATAGAGAAACGAACATCCTGTGTAACCAGTTTCACAGGAAAGGGTTTAAGTTCCCTCCACACATGCGAACACAGCGAATTTTATTGATTTAGAGGTTTTGTTGTTTTGTTTTTTTGTTTTTTTTTTGTTTTGTTTTGTTTTGTTTTTTGACCAGTCGTGTCGATCATCTACCCCCCTGTTTGACAAAATGGCGGCAAACTTTCTGCCAAAGTTTCAAGATGCTTTCAAGAAACTTTTTGAAGATAGTGACAGTAGGGAGGAATTTGAGGGTTTGATATAGAAAATTTAAACTATGACAGTGGTGATGAAGTAAGAACTGTCCATTCGCAATGGAGGATTGGGTGGAAGGCGATCGCTATTCGACCAGTCTTACCCTTGAAGGTGCTGCTTCTTGTGCTACTCCTTTACCCGAGGGTGCCGATCTTTTGGACTTTTTCAGGGGTTTTTTTTGACTGAAAGTGACTTTGAAACAGATCATTTGGAATTTTTCAGGGTTTTTTTTCATGACTGAAAGTGACTTTGCAACAATGGCTATTGAAACAAATCGCTGGAAAGTGAAAGATAGTTGATAATTTTTTTTTCCTCAAAAACTGACTTACCTGTAATTATGCCAGTTACCTGTGCCATCACTGGACAGTTCTGTTGATGCCAGTATCCAGATATCTTTGGACAGTCTTGCCAATACCTTTTAGGGGGCAAAGATGATACAGCAAGAAGTGAAACTAAAAAATGGATGATCTCTGTTTCAGGGTACAAGTACATGTTTGATGAAAAGCTGGTGACAGTTTGGTCAGCCCCAAACTACTGCTACCGCTGTGGCAACATTGCTGCTGTCCTGTCCTTCACAGATGCAGAGCACCATGAAGCCAAACTGTTCAAGGCTGTTCCAGACAGTGAACGAGTCATCCCTCCACGCACCCAGACTCCATATTTCCTTTAGGAATGAACCTGTGTGATAGAGATTTCTTGTTTGAATATGGTTTTACAATAAATAGGAAATAGGGGCAGTGTGGGTTTTTTGTTTTTTTTTTTTTTAGGGTGGGAACTCATCTTGAAATTATAAGATTATGATGATGTACTTGGAAGCAAACTCAGACTTTGATTGATGTGATAAAGCTGTCATTTAGAACTTGGTCTGTGTGCTAAAATAGCTGTGTTGTTAAGTATGACACACACAAAAATATGTTGGCATGGATGAGTTATTGACTTTATTGAACAAAAAAAAAAGCAATTTAAACATGGCAAGATGTGTTCTGACTCAGTCAGGTGCAGGTAAGATAAAAAAAATATTATCCTGCATTTTGGCAGTAGATCCCATCAGCTTTAAACTCTGTGTCATTTGTTGTAATAATTTTTGCCAACTGTCTGCACCACCTCAGTTGTGGTAATAGTACTCCTAGCCTTCAGGACCATCTCACAGGCTGTTCTAATAATTCTCACTTACTATCAGCCAGCTTGCACAAGTACCTGTTTGCAGAGAGATGGTCTGCCAGTATGCAATACATTACAATGCTGGGCTTCTTAGACTCTGTCAGCTGTGTTATAAGTTACTTCAATAAATCAGCACCATCTTTCTGATACAAAGCATCAGTTTTCACATTTCGTTTTGTATGAATTATTTGACATGCTAAATACAAAAGACTGTTATAGTAGAAATACATTTTTATGAAGTCTTAATCAATCATTATGGAATCGGAAAGGAAGTTTGTTAGTGTATAGTGTAAGTTAAAGTCAACAAAACACAACTTAATGTAAAACTTGTATATATGTGTGTCATTGAAAATTATAACAAGTCAAACATACATCATGTAAAATTTCCAGAGCAAAAAAGAGGACACTTCTTTCCACACAGTCAAGTACAGTACAAGCTGTCATGGAAAGGAAATCCCTAACTCATGGAACATAGCAGGATTTTTTTTTTTCTCAACACAGCACACATATTATCATGTTTTCGTTGCTTTGTTGCACGTAAAGGAGAGTAAACTGAATCTTACTGTAAACTTTCACACAAATTCAGCTGACATGGTTTTAAATTCATGATTTGCGCTGTCTCTTTTTCCAGAGATTGAATGAATGAAATAGCTTGGAAAACTCGGAAAATATATGCTCACCCACCACCAACACAGGCAATGTGTGACAAAGAGATTTTAAAGTCACATAAAATGGTTATCTTCTCTCTGTGAAAAGATAGCAAGAATGAGAGATAGTCTCTTCAGGATCAATGATCATCGCTTTGGGTGTCTGCACATATGGAGAAGTGTCGCCAGCGGAAGCTTGCTATGCTGTCGATGTTCATCACTAACAAGTGTTAACTCTGTCTAATAGCCTTTTATAACTGTCGCCAGCTACAAACTCCATCTTACAGGCTGTTGAAATGATTCTCATTCATTATCAGCACTGTTACGTATTTATTTTTGGACAGATTCTGAAGGTGTGACAGTAAAAAGAAAGAAGTGTTGGTATTTTAAAGAAGGAAGCGCAGTAAAGCAAGGAGGAGAAGAACTCCAACTTCTGTTGCTTCCATGTAGGTTTTCACATTTTACAGTATTGCTGATCCAGATTGTCTGCTGCTTAAGGAAACTCCAACAAAGCAAAAATCAACTGCTTCAAATTGGGGAACTGCCCCATTGGAGAATCGACTCCTAAAAATATGCACTATACGTAGATGTACGGAGGACGTGCTCCTCTTGAAATTGAGAAAGCTGAAGAGATAAACAGAAGATAGCTTATGAAAATGGCATAGTATAGCATAGGTTTTTATATTTGAATATTTTACATTTTATTGCAGGTCAAATGATTTCTGTTGACATAAGATCACTGAACATATTTAAAAAAATAAGCACAAACGAAAACCTTGAATAAAGCTGCGTGAATTATAATGGAAAATCTTTATTTTACTATGTAATGTAAGCAGTTTTCTGTGTGTGGTTTGCATTCTGTGATGGGTGTGTGTACGTAGTGAAGTGTTGAAGCAAGAAATGATGCGTTTTTGCAAAAGTTCAAGGCTGTTTTTTTTTTTTTTTAATTCTTAAAGGAAAAAAGTGGTGTATGAGTAAAAACTTTGAGTATTTAACAATGGAACGATTTGTGGACCTGCGAACCAGTGTTTCTGGCAATGGACCTAATGACTATTTTCAGACCTGCATGTGCACGCATACACAAACACAAAGACACGCATTCAGTTCAGATGAGGGAGAAACAAAAAGCATGCAATTTGGCAAACATTCCCAAAAAACTACTGTACAGGGACATGATTTTATATATATAAGAAATGGTGATGTGTGTGTATGAGAGTGTTTTTTACTCAAACTTTAAAATTATAGGTAAAAAATCTTTTTTTTTATTTTATATTACAAATATTCTTTCACTTTCATTTACATTGTTAAAACTATTATTTATTGTATCATTTTGTTTTTCTAATTAAATGACATTTCAGTGATGTTCTGTTGAATCTGGATAATGATTTGAAGCAATTTTTGGACAAATTGATTGTGGAGGAAGATGAGTTTATTCCCATTTCATTGTGTGTGTGTGTGTGTGGTCTACTATTACATGTCGATGATATTCTGTTGAATTCTGAATGATGATTTAAGATAATTTGTGAGCACATTAAATATGGAGCAAGAGAAGGATGCCTTTTTTGTATGTCCGGCACTTCAGATGGTCAGTCTAAACTTACAGATTTTCTCGTTCTCTCTGGACTTCCTGACAGTTCTGATTTCAACACATGTAGGTAACCTGAACCACTGAACTCTTTTTTTGATTTTTGATTTGAACACCTATTGTTCTCACTTGGGTTCCCAGTTATGTCATCATTGGAGGCGATGAGGTGGCTGATCAACTTGCCAAGATCCCTCATTGAGAAAAATTGTCTAGAGTGTTTATTCCCCACCTGAAACACAAAGTTCATAGTTATGTCAAAGACCACTGGCAAGAGGACTGAAACATAAAAGATAGTAAACTTTTTCAGTTCTTCCAAACCTGTGAGAAATTGTACCAACTCTCAGTGAGGTGATCCTTGCCTATCATTTGAGTTGATAAAGAAGAAAAAGCTGTGTTGATTTGCACTTGCTGTTAGGCCACTCCTTTTTTATGCACCTGTATCTTTTAAACGGTGAGAAGTCTCATTGTGCACCTTGTTATTAGCCATTCCATGAAACGTGTATGTGCTAAAAGAGAGGTTGGGATTTCTATGACATTCATTGGATTTTTTTAATCTCTAAAAGACAGATCAGTACTTGTGGAAAATACTATGTTTGAAATAAGAAAGGTTGATTGTTGACTTTTTTTAAAACACAAACAAAGATTTGATGATTGTACTCCCCTGATATTGACCGGCAGTTGGTGTGTGGGCTTTAGACCACTTGAATATGATTGAAAAGTAGACAGGATTTTATATGTATATTATTCCATCCTGGACACTTTTTATGCTTGCTTAGGCTGTATTTCCTGCATGCAGTTCATGTGAACTGTGGGTCCAGTTCCCTGTGCTGAAAATAGAATCATGTTCCTCTGGATCGGTAGCTTTAAACAGTTTATGTGTTTTGCCTTCGTGGAAGCTGTCCTTTTCTGTTTTGTATGTGTGGTTTCTTGTCAACATCCTGTGTTAGCTATGCAACCGATATCAGCGGAAAATAGTATCCTTTCGACATGTACTTGCAGCACATCATAATGACTCGCGCTGGTCTGGTCTTCTGTTTAGAGAATCGTAGTGGCCTTCTTCAGTCATGGGGATGGTCATCCTGCATTGGCTTATTCTGTTAAAGGGATGCAGATAGATCAACCAAGTCAGGGAGTGTGTGTATGTAGCAAGCCACTTCCTCACATGAGTCTCAATCGCTGTTGGACCATCGGTAAGCATCGCACAGGGGGAATTTCCCATCTGTATTATGTGATGGAATTCCAGACTGCAAAAGAAAGATGTCCATACCTTGGATGGGAGCTGACTTGAGAGTCCCTGAAATGGGATCAGAAAAATTCATGTTGTATAAATCATCGCCATTTAGAAAGACATCCTAAGCCCCAGGGATCATGATCTAAGGCAGAACTTAAGAGATTTCTTTACCACATGGTTATGTGACATGAGCACATAAAGAAAGAACAAGGAGACAAACTGCACACACTTTGTTCATTCCCATGCTAAGGGTCAATGAACCAACAGCTAGATGAAAAGACTGCATAACAAGATTAAAGCAGGGTCAGGTAGAACAGCCTGTGTTTGGTGGTATCATTCAACAGAAATATCTGGTAACAAATACCACATATAGTTGTATTTTGTTTTTATATACATTTGCTTTAAACTAAAGTGACATTGATAAGAATTGGGGGGGGGGGGGGTGTAATAGGGTGAATCATTAAAGCTAGAAAGCTGAGAGTAATTTCATAGTAGAGGAGGTGGTGGTGGTAGGGGAAAACATAGCAACAGATGCCTGTATAGAGAGCTAAACATGCACACAGGCATACACACACACACACACACACACATATAAAATATTTATTTATGTGTGTGTGTGTGTGAAGTGACAAAGCCCATCTGAGATCAAATAATGTTTTACTGAAAAATGAGTCAACAATGTTTTCAAGTAAAAAATATACATAAACATACATTTCAAACAACAAAATCTGCATACAAAAAGGACAGCCTACTGCTGTTTCCAATACTGAGCCACACTGCCCCTATATTAAATCTCACAGAGGATTGAGCTATTGTTTCCAGGTTGAACCACCTCTCGGTCTTCAACACTTGCTCTATGGTATTCTACAAAGTGGGTTCTTGATTTAGGAACAGGTGGCGACTTTCTTAAAGTCATAACCAGTTTACAAAATCGAAGTGGAACTCCGTGTAAAAAAGTGGAGTGGAAAAGAGAGAACTCCGCTTGTCACGAAAATCCACTAAACATTAAGCTGATGTCTCATATGATATCGAGGCTGAAACATTTGATTAGATGAAACATACAATGTACTTTGAATATTCCCCTTTCATATTGCATGGTGTGCACCACATCATATGCCCTGCACACAGCTTTTCCACGTCTATCTAGCCTGTGCCGAGTCAACATTATAGCCTTGTTAGTCATAGCAAACGAGGACTAGCTCGAATTTGGAACATAGCCAATGAGCCCCGTCCCCCCCCCCCCCCCCACCCCCCCCCCCCCCCTTCCTTCCTAAATGCACTGTTCTTTTCCTAGCGCTTTCTCCAGGGATTTTTGACGCCAATCACATCTCTAGGAAATCCACTCCGGCAGGAAAATGTCAGTGGTCGTTTATATAACCAATTATGATCTGTTTGCTGGCGATGAAGGAAAGGATTTATCAGAGCCATTCGTTCCGCCCTACATCAACTATGTAGACGTGTTCAAGAGAAGCTTATGCTGACCCACCGTCAAAAACTGTTTTTAGTGTATCGGTCCCTACCCCCCCCCCCCCCCCCCCCCCCCCCCCCCCCCCCCCCCCGAGTGAAGTTAAATGGCCACATATCTTTTAATCTACTGTACGTTCGTTTTCTGAAATCATTCAGAACAATAAATGCTAAGGAAATACGACCATTCTCAGCAGATAAACCAGAGCATGGAGAGAGGTAAAACTTCGAAAAAGGCAGCCACTACTTTTTTTTTTTTTTTTTTTTAAAATCCTACATATATTACATGTCAGTGAGAGCGAAGGTTAAGGTGTGGGTAAAGCGTCAAACCCTCAGCCAACGGAGTGCAAGATATGCCCTTTGTGTTCCCAGGACTCTCTGGAAGCAGTGTCACTCCAGAAGGCAAGGACAGTGTCGCACTCATGGCATACAGCATGGTAGAATTCTTCCATAGGTGGACGTGCTCACATCCATGATTTACTGATAGCTTTGGTTTGGTATTCATTTTATTGTTTATACACACAGGCAGGCCATTTTTGTTGATGGATATGTTAAAAAAAAAGTTTGTTGAAAAAAAAAATCCTGTAACATAGTGGAGGTCGCGTTAAAACTGAAAGTGACAAAAATC
>JADBJO010001792.1:20000-102500 GCA_016801955.1 Conus betulinus | reverse complement strand
CTTGTAAACACATTTTGTTTGTTTGTTTATTTTCACTCCTGTCTAAAGTCGACTTTCAATCCCTGGATGGGCCTCCCTTGTAGTACTCGGCCTAGTTGTTTCGGTCCTCGTTGTTTCTGCTTGTGACACCAAAACAAATAGCCGAAATGTCAACACAGAGCACACAGAACAAACAAGGAGATATCCTCCAAAGAGACTGTTTCAAGCTTGCCCATATATCCTTACCTGAGACATAAACTTAGCAACAACAACATGAGATATGAACATACACAAATTAACATTCACTCATTTTTTTTTTAAAGGAATTTAAAGTAATCTGCCAGATAACAGGGACAAATACAATACAAGACAAAGCACAAGGTGTTCTGACCTATTAGGTCTTCTTCAGGCAAGATAAATAACACTCAGGACAATGAAAACCAAAAACGAGCAATCACTTACCTCCTCAAAATCGGTGCAAGATGGGCGTTGAACGTCCAGCAGAATTTTGACATAAAGAAAAAACTTAATGAATGAAGTAGAGAACACACAATAAGTCCATCCCTTATTAGATGACCACACTCTCCACCTCTACTCTTTCACACGCCTGCATCTCTTTCCCTATCACTGCTTGCATTGCCTCCTGCCTCTTTTCCTTTCTTGCCCCCTGCCTCTTTTTCCTTTCTTGCCCCCCTGTCTCTTTCCCTGTCTTACCTCCTGCCTCTTTTCCTACATTGCTACCTGCCTTTCTTCAGTGCTGCTTGACTGACATCCTGTCTAACTGTATGCTTGTATTACTGCCTGTCTGTTTCTTGCCTTCCTGTCTTCCTGCCTGACTGTACCCCTGTGTTGCTGCCTGCGTCCTTTCCTGCCTGACTGTATTCTAGCATTACTACCTGTCTCTTTTCCTGCCTGATTGTATGTCTATATTGCTGCCCGCCTGTCTTCCTACCTGACTGTATTCCTGTGTTGCTGCCTATCTCTCTTCCTGCCAGCCTGTTTTGTGCATTGCTGACTGTCTTTCTTCCCGCCAGACTGTATGCCTTCATTGCTGCATGCTTGTCTCCCTTCGTGCCTGTCTTCCTGCCTGCCCTGTACTCCTGCATTGCTGCCTGCCTGTTTTCCATCCTGACTGTGTGCCTGGTTTGCTGTTTAACTATCTTCCTGCCTGATTGCTGCCTGACTGCCTGAGTGCTGTTTTTCTCCCGATGCTGCCTGCCTCCTTTTTTCTGCCTGACTGTGCGCCAGTATTGCTGCCTGCCTGTCTTCCTACCTGCCTGTCTGCTCCTGACGGCTGTTTTTCCATTACTGCTTGCCTCTGTTTCCCGCCTGACTGTATTCCTGCATTGCTGCCTGGCTCACAACAATAGACCTTGCTTAAAGGAAAACAGTACAATTTACACTGCTTACTTTCATCAAGTTCAAGGCAGAAAAAATAGTACACACTCCTTTTAAAAGTTGTATTCATTGCCTGCCTGTCCACGACTGTAACTCTTCAAAATACTGAAGGCACGAAAAACACCTGTAGATGTCGAGTGTATCTGGATGTATTTGTTGCTTCATTGTAGTAAACTATTCTATGTTACAGCCAGGGACGTTTCTCATTGAAACGACTTAGCCTAATATCGATAAATAACTCTATGGAAGCAAAGTTCAAAATGCTCAAACTAAAGCCAGTGGGCTAGTTTGAAAGTGGGATGATTGTGGGTTGAAACTGAAAACATAAAAGCAAAAAACGGCATTACTGAGCCGCCGCCAAAGGAAGGAACAAACACATTGCGGACAGACACCATGCGTTTCGACCTGTTTGGTCTTCTTCGGGCACGACAACCTGTCTGTCCTGCCTGAAGTAGACAAAATAGGTCGAAACGCGTGGCGTCTGTAATTTGTTCTTTCGTTTGGTGGCTCAGTAATTCTATTTTTGAAGCGGGTTAGCAGATGGCGAACTTGAAATTGGAGTTCAAGAATTTGAATACAAGAATATGTGAAAATTACTGACTGCATAGGAGTGAATTGTCTTATCGTCTAATATGATATATGTTGAGGAAATGTTTAATAAAACCATCAAAATGGACTGAACTGAAATTATACACACATGCATGCATCAATCATGGGAGACGATCGCAGCTCCAGAACTCGTTCCTTTCAGCCAATCAGAATGTAAGTTATTTATAGCGTCCCCAGGGTGAGATGGCGGTCCGAACGTACAGGCAAACTTCTTCAAAGAACTACTGAAGAATTTTCGAAATCAAGTGTTCCTGTTGTCCACAACGGACACGTAAGGTATTTCTTGTTTGTCTACGTAATGTTTCTGATCATGTGATGGTTGATCTGGTGAAATGGATTTATAACCAAGGAACCGCCCTTGAAGTCAGAGATAAGTGCGTATAGGTTAGTACAGTCACGATACACACAGTACAGCAGCCCTGTGTGAAATCGGATGCTGGCCTACGCTGTGGTAGGCTAGCTGCCATCTGGTGGCTCCTCGCAAACTGGCTGCTAAAGGCGGGATGCAGCGCGGTTCAGATACGGTGTATATCGCGTCAGCATTTTCTCTCGTTCCTCGTTTTAGACTGTACCCATCATTGTGGTGTAGATAACACTTGCGCTTGGTACTCGTGACTACCGTTCTCTGTTGGTCGTTAATTATGAAATTTAACAGTATCAACATGGAAGCACATGAATCACACCAGGAAGTCTGTAAATGACTGTATCAACATCAAAGCTAATGATTCACACTAGGAAGGCAGAGCGGTAGTCATACCTGATCATGATTACTATTATTTATAATAGATCTATACATTTCCAACTTTCTCTTAACTATGAGGGGAGTCATAGTAGCTTCAAATTGAAGAACAATTCACCAGATTCCACCAGTTCTGTCAGTTGTGTTCCAAGGTTTGGGTCTCGCAGAGGTTTTCCCTCTCAATTCTGCAATGTTGCCAGTCCATTTTATGTTTTCTCCTCCTTCCATCAGCAATTCCATGAAGGATTGTTTTAGTAGGACTTCTGGATCCTGAGACATGACAGGGTAGTTTCATGGTGGTGTGTGGGTTAGCCATCAGTTAGTCGTCTTGGTGCTGATTTCGGGTTCCATGCCGGAATAGCTCAGTTGGTAGAGCGCCTGACTCGCAATCTTGGTGATCCTGGGGTTGCGGGTTCGAACCTCCGCCGGGGCGTTTCGGTACAGGGGGATTTTTCCCTCGGAGTTAACATTGGTTCTGACTCCATTTCCCATACAGTCCTTCGAATGAGACTATAAAACGAGGTTCCGTGTGTGAACGCACGCACAACATCTTGCACACACGTAAAATCCATCACCAACATTCGGAAGAGTAGGCCAGTTTGGCTGTTGGTATGGATGACACGTTACACATAGCATGCACCCAGAGTAAGAAATGGAAAGAATGAAGGAAGTAAGGAAAATGAGTGATCGATATTGAACGATACTGACTGGATGACACGGGAAACGACTGAATGAAGCGGCAGCTGGCAGCTCTTCAGTCGGCACTACCCAGGTAGGCAGCCCGTTGTGTAAACGAGTGTTGATTGTAAAGCGCTTAGAGCTTGGCGTCTAGCCGAGAATAGGCACTATGTAAGTATTCATTATCATCATCTTATCATCTTGATAACATTTCATCTAGTCTTTGAACCAGTAGGGTGTGTCAGTGCATGTACTCAGCGTGCCAGGCCATTGATGTCTACTAATCAAAGATTTGTGATAATATTTGTTTGGGTGGTGGCTGTGCTGACATGATCTTGAAGTGCATCTGTCATGAGGCATTCCTGGAATATATGTTGAAAATTTCAGAAGATGATAGGCAGCTCTGACTGCAGACATACTCCACTGAAGTTATGGTGCACTCCCCCAAATCACCCTATATGAGCACTGCACTAGTTGCATTGGGGTACATTTGCCGGATATTGTCGATTAGCTTTTGTCCAGTGTTCAGTTTCTTTACTGTGGCCTCTGGCCAGTGTCAGACATCTTTTGTATGTCCATAGAAACATGATGGAACTCCATTCGGACTGCAGAAAGAGATAAAAAAATCAGCTACAGAATAAACTTTTGAAGTAAAATTTGTTCAAAAATCTATGACTGATTTATGTATGCTTGCAGAAACCGATGTATGTCCTTTGTCTTTGACCTATTCTTTAAGCATGCTTAGAAGCTTACTGATGATCATTATGTTCATGTTTCCAAATACCACTTCAGTATTACATATTAAATCATTAGATTTTTTATAGTTAGATAGTTGACTTTCGAGGTAGATGGTGAAATAACTGAAATCTTTACAATTGTGTGTGTCTTATGTGTTTGTCAACATTGTGTGTGTTGAGGGGATGACGGGAGGGGGGGGGGGGGGGGGGGGGGGGGATGGAGATATTGCTGCCATATGTTAACAATAACATTCATATCAATAGGAAAACATTTTCTCCTACTTTAATTAGCTTTAATTAAAGAAAAAAGTATATATGTAAACAACATTCTGTCAACGGACAATCCTGTCCCGTCACTAAACATGGTAACTTGTATTTTGAACGTTATTGGACGTATAAATTGAACGTTATATAGGATTTAGATTTTGTAGTGATACTTGAAAATAGGTGAATGTCGTACTCGTAGGATTTATTCGTTATTATAGGAATAGTATTTGTAGTTGGGTGTAAGGTGTACTATTGTATATGAGAAGGGTGAATGTAGTATGATTTTGTAAAGCGCTAGAGAAATTCGTTTGATTATGCGCTATGTAAGAAACCATTCTTATTTCTATTATTATTATTTTTTTTTTTTTTAACTTGTAAGGAAGAAAGAACGAGAAGTGCATGTAAAACAGCTCTCTCTCTTTTCTCTGTTTTTGCTCTGTCCCCAGAGCAAAACAGACAGACAGACAGACATACAGACAGTTACACACACACACACACACACACACACACACACACACACACACACACACACACAGATGCACACACACACACACACACACACACACACACACACACACACACACACACACCACACACACATACTTTCTTTTTCTGTGTATATGATTTCTTTCTTACACTCACAAAGGCACATACATGTTTTAATGAAAAGATCTAGAGCAAACAACATAGAGAAAACAGTTCAGGCAAGATCTGTTTGAAAAAAAAAAAAAAAAAGACTATTACACTATTAGTTACACATGGTGTAACTACAATACTCTTGGCATTTCAAAGTTGAATTCAGCTCTGTTAGCTACGCACAGGTACAATACACTTGGCACTGGTATCTTTACTTGTTACATTACACAACACTGCTGACCAAACAACAGGGGAGCTTCCAGGTAGCCAGCATCTCTGAAATCTTGCGGACTTTTTGCATGAAGCTATATTGCTGTGCAAAAATTGTGCACTGTTTCATTGGCTTACACTTGACAAGAAGCGCAGTGTGAAGCAATATCTTTTAGTTTTAACAGTGTTGCTTGACACATTGCATGCCAGAATACCTGTGTGTGTGTGTGTGTGTGTGTGTGTGTGTGTGTGTGTGTGTGTGTAGTTGTGAGTGCATGTATTTAGAGGGGTGACATATGGGGGTTTAGGTGTTGCTGCCCCTTGGCAACATTTTTATCAATGGCAAAACTCTTATCTTCTATGTCAGTATGTGTTAGCTTGAATTTAATTAAAAAAAAAAAGGGGGGGGGGGGGGGGGGGGGGGGGGTTATTTGAAAAAAACATTCGACCATAGAAACTCCAGTTACTCTATACAATATGGTAAGCATTGAAAAAATGAAGAGAGAGACATTTCAGCCTGAGTCAGTCAGTCGATCATAGGTTGGTCGGTCGGTCTCTGTTTTGTGCACAATGTCTGTCGGTTTTGTGCACACACACACACACACCACACACATACACACACACACACACACACACACACACACACGCTCATACTGTCTGTCTGTCTGTGTCTTACACACACACACACACACACACACACACACACACACACGCGCACATGTATATCATTAGTAAAATCATATGTTTTACTGCTAGCAGCAAATGAAATGGGAAATGAGTAAAAATCAGATGAGAGAAATATAGATTTATTATAAAAATAGTGACTTATTATATTATCATATATGATTTGGTACGTTCATTTAGAACAAATAACAAGGTTCATACACTCCTTGAAATTCCTTGAAACTCCTTGAATTCCGACAGGGAATTTCAAGACTTTGAAAACCTTTGAAAATCAATAAAATGTGGTTCAATTGACCAAACCTCCTTGAAAACTTTTGAAAATCAAGCCATCGGCTCCAGACATCTTTAATGTGGCAAAAGGAAATGGCACTTTGATTTTTCTGTGTTCAGATTAATGAATAACTATTTTAAAACAATTTTTTACAAACATCATCACAATCCTGGATTGCTGTCGGCAATTTAACCAAGGGAGATAATTTGTAACTTCAACAATTATTACCCTTGGTAAAATCACAGACGATCCAGGATCGCGACGATGTTTGTAAAAATTTGTTATAAAATAATTTTTTTCATCAACCAGAAAAATCAAACTGCCATTTCTTTTTTGAATTTTTACGCAAGTAGTGTAGAGTGGAGGCACAAAAATATGATCATTTTCTTTCAAAAATCGTGTGTTGGGTTTTATGTTTTTTTGTGTGCTCATTAAAGTCTGTTGAAACCATCTGTGGTATTATTTCGTCTATTTTAACATTTTTCTTAGTAAAAGATGACTTTATTTGAAGGCAGTGTGTGTGAAAATGCTTAACTTCTTCATTTTCAAGCGCCATTTTCTCAAATCACTATTTTCAACAACGCTTGATGTGTAGGAGTACAATATCTCTGGATCCAGACAAGCTAGCTTTGTAATTATTATTTCTTTTGATCAGAAATGATTTCTGCATGCAATTATATTTTATTTATAAGTCAAAACGGCACGTATCATTTGCTTTTTTTTTTATTGGAATAATTCAAAAGCAATGAAACGTGAAGCCTGATGGCCACCATATGGAAAAAAAAAAAAAAAAAAAAGCAGTTTAGATATATAAAAATCCTTTCGTAATTACATTGCTTAAACTCAGCAAAACAATATATAAAAATCCTTTTGTAATTGCATTACTGTAGCTCAGCAAAACAAAAAAAAAAGTCATGTTTCAAGCGCCAAACATGTCTGATACAAAAACAGTTCTTGTCATGAAGCTTTTTTTTTTTTTTTTTTTTTTCATTTTTCATCATTTTGCTTCCATATGTAGTCCCCAAATCAACCAAGAGCTTTGAAATTGCCCAAATATGGTTTTTTTTTCCATGTTTTTCTTAACATAAAAGTTAGGGAAAAAAATGAAGAAGTGTTAAAAGAACAATGGTTTGATTTTCGTGCCCCCTCTTGCCTTGAAATAAAATAAATGCTGCTTGAAAACCCTTGAAAACTCTTTGAGTTTTGTTCTTGGGAGTCTGTAGTCTGCATCTTTGTCCGCATTAGTATTGAGTACAAATGCCAAGAAGTATTTTTATATTGTGTAGCATAGACAGCTTTTTAAATCTTTATTCAGGCATTGCTTTTGTATACCTAACAAAGAGTTGTTTTGCCTGTTTGGACAATATTACTTTTTGTTGTTGCAGTAGAACTACTTACATGGACACCATGCCAGGTGTACCTATTGCTGTGAGTCTGTCTGACATTCTGGAGGTTCGTGGGGGGCCTCTCAGAGAGAGGGAGGTGTGGGCCTTGCTCTGTCAGAGTGCTGCAGCCATACAGGATTTCTTTATCAAAGGTAGGTAGTGACTGGTTTAGTTATCCAGAAAGTCATAATAAATCACATACAATTTGTATGAATATTGAGTGGTGGAGGTCTTGTGGTCATGTGTTGATGTGTTGCTGATGTTTATGACTGACCCCGTTCTTATCACATCTTGACGAGCACAATGAAGTAAAAAAGTCAGGGACAAAATCAAGAGATGAAGTTTGTGAGTTTTTTTTTTAGTTCTGAAACTAAGTGAAAAAGAGAGAACATTTTACATGTATTGTAAGATTTTACAGAAGAAGGATTTTAGAGCAATTTTAGCATATTTTTAAAAACTCTGTGGTAATGAGTTGTGTACATGTGTGTTTGTGTGTATGTGTTTTTTTTTTAATTGTCTTTGTAGAGAGTTTGCACAGCAAGGTGACAGCCCTGACAAGGCCCTTTGAGGCTTGGGGGAGGGGGGGGGGGGGGGGGGGGGCTGTAAGCAACATAATCTGAATCGAATTTAATCATTTCAGTGCCTATATATTCACTGAGTGTTTTGTAAGATCATCTGGTGTTAGTTCTTTTTAAGTCACTGAAACGTACATTAATGTTTTGATACAGTGATCACAAATGAATCATAATTAGTTTGATTCATAACCTCTTTGCAGGTGCATCCAGCAGAAGGATGACACTTTTTTTCGTGATTAGCCCCGTGACGCTAACTGTGTGTCGGGATGGCCAAGTGAACTTGACACCCGGCGAGAGCACCTGGCATGGCAATGACTTCAAGGCGCCTGAGTGTTGCAGTGACACTGCACACATGCTGTCGGACACAGCCACTGAGAAGGTCAGTGGTATGCTGGAATTTTTTTTTTTCATTTATTTTTGTTGCTGCCTCATCCATTTTCTCTCAGTCGTCCTGTGCCTACTTTGCTCAGTCTGGTCACCTTATACACAGCCACACCCAAGATGATCTCGCCCCAGCCCCTGCACAAGTAGTCCACAGGGAAAAACAGTCAATATCAGGTTCTCTTGAGGCAACCTGCCTTAGGAACCATTCCACTGCTGCCACGTTTTTAAAAGGCATGCTGTGGGGCCTTATTGATCCAACATACACAGAACACCACCTACTGATCCTCCTACCAATGACAATATTGCACAGATGATTTTCCTATAGAACATAGATCTTTCCACCTGCACATGTGTACTACCCCCCCCCCCCCCCCCCCCCCCTTTTTTTTTTTCTTTATATATTGATGCATCATTCCTGTTCATTCTCTCTCTACACTCAGGTGCGCCATCCACCGTCCTAACTCCCATTTCTCATTCCTTATCCATCCCATTCTTTTCATACCTCTGATTTTTATTTTCTTTTGTCTTCCCCCATTACTCAACATTCGAAACCTCAGTCTCCCCACCTCCCCACCTCCCCCCGTTTTCGCCTTCTCTTTATCTGTTCTCTCTCCCCCGTCCTCAATCTCTCATCTCACCTGTCCCAGTCTTCCTGTTCCACGTTTGCAACCTCTGTTCCTCTGTCGCCTCTCTTCTTGCCTCTTCCTCTTCCTCCCCCCCTTTTAACCACCCTCCCATCCCCCCTTCTTGTTTGTGTGTGTGTGTGTTTTTTGCATGTGTGTATATGTGTACTATTTGTGTGTGTGTGTTCACATTTTTTCTTTTTGTTTCTTTGCCTCTTGGATAGTATTTTGTGTGTAATGAGAGACCATGAAACAGCTTTCAAAACTGCTTAGATTTCATTTTGGCCAGGAGGTTTCGCTCCCCTGGACCCCATCGAGGCCAAGGCAGCTCCTGGACCCAAGCCTTTTTCAGAATTTTTGAAAGTAAACTCTTCTCCAGCCTGCAGATGGCACTCACACTATGAAATCTCATGTAAACTTTAAGAGAGAGAGGCAGGTCATTGTCATTTTATCCACCCAGATGGAGGCAAAAAATGTCGTGCTGTAACGTCAGGCATTGGCATGAAAGTGAAAGAGATTGAATGGCAAAAGCTCTGAGAACCAATGGTCCAGGTTGTGGTTAGATTGAAATGTTGATGGTACTTTGCCTGGTGCTCAGACTTGCATTACTTTGTACCATTTTGAAAGCACATTTTCAGAATTATTTGGGAGGAGAGTGAGCATGCTGTCCAGACCCTCTAGAATTTCGGCCCTTTTTGCTTTTCCTCGGTGGGAGCCCAGTACATTAAGAATGCAACAGAATATATGTAAATTTTGTGTGTACTTTTAAACAGATGGATTTGAAATGTGTATCATGGAATGAATTTGTTTTTTTTTTCTGTTTCAGATGTTTCTTTACACCCTGGGAAAAACGCTTCAAGTAGCAACAGAGTATGGTTTGTGTAAAAATGAGGTGAGCAGAAATAACTTGTTTCTGATTTTGCTTGTTTTACTAGCTGTCAGTTATGTAAAATAATTTCAAAGAAGAACAGCAAAAAAGAGACTCAAAATCAAATATTTTGTGGTTTAATTAATCAAGTCCTAGTTCAAGAATTTAGAATGAAAACAGTTGGCAAGATGGGAGAAACTGTCCGTGTTGAGCACACATGTTACAATTAATGTTTGTGGCACTAGAGTAAGCATATGAGAAGGCCAGTATATTCTTCACCGTGAAAAAAATAAGAAGGGAGCATGCAACTACTGTTGTCACTCGAAAGCATTGATTCAAAATTATTGTAGTTGAATAATTTTTATCATTATCCTGTGGGCCAAGGCAGTATACAGTTGTGCTCTTCTGCAAAGCAAGTGTATTGGTCACAGAAAGAAATCTGTGCACAGCAACATGTTACATATGTATGAGGTGTTTTACACGGCGAATAATCACATACACCTGTACACCATCCTGCTGTGTCTGCTGGCTCAAATACGCCGTGGAATATTGGTCCAGTTGATTATGCCCATATGTACAGTCATAGTTGCTTCATCTTAGTCTAATTTTAAAGTTCCTTTAGTCCACATTTGTTGTGGATAGAGGAATGTAGCATTTTGGTCATGGAAACAGTGTATTATGTTGTGAGCCTGTTCTTATGAAAGTAAACTGATTAGATCCCTTCCTTAGGTTTTTCGTGGTCACTGGTGTAACTGGAAGCAGTTGTTAAGTACAAGTTGATGTTTCTTATGTGAAAAAAAAAAGTTTTTTTCCCCCCCACCCCCCCCCCACACACACACACACACACACACACACACACACACACACACACACACACACACACACACACACACACACACACACACACACACACACAGGTGTGTTAGGGCTCATGTGCTAAACTTACTTAAAATGAAAAATGATTAATTAAAACACAAAGACATGCACACAGGCACTTGTTTGTAAGTGCTGGTGCAGTGTTGGAGTCTAGGACATTACATCCATTTACAAAATGAGGACACCAGCTACTTGTCATTAGGTAAGAAATATTCAGCCATAGATTATTTTGTCTCAGTGTGTGGATCAATAATTGATTAGGGATAGAGCTGAGGCATGGGCCAGCATCCCATCATCCAGGCTTGTGGGTGGAGAGGGGATGAGTAGGAAGGAGGGAGGGAACCTAAGTAGGGATCCTTTACTGAACTATGTGAGAAAGAAGTACACAAAGAAGAGTTGGTGAAACAGATATTTCCAGGTCTGTTAGGTACCTGCCTGTTCAGTTTCCACTCACTGATGAAGAATATGGAAAACTGGTGTCATACTTTTATGTCTTTATTGAACTTTGTCAGTGTAATTAAGGCTTGAAACATAACTGTTTGTTAGTTTTTCAAGCTCAATACAGTTTTACTTTAGAATTCGTTTGAGTCTGCTAGTTTTTAAACCTTACATTGCTGAACTTACATGATTGTAAGTCGAAGCATGCTGCTGATCTCATATTAATGCGAACAACTAGGGGGTGGGACTTCCAGTCTGAAAGCTAACCCTCTTGTTTCAAGAGAAAGAATGACACCATCTAAGGTCAATGCTCAGTGATTCATCTTCCTATTAGTTGTAGCCATTCATAATTTCTGAGCACCATCCCATTACTCTTCACCCTAGACCCTCCAATGATGTCACAGTCAAAAGCATTGGCAGTTGGACCCACATTTACTATGGAAGTGTGATGTAAATTATACGTCAAGGAAGTTTGTCACTGATTGCATCCAGCTCAGCTAAGAGTGTAGAATACTTCGCTTGTTTATGATAGTCTCCTTAGCATAGCAGCAGTTCAGAGGTCAATCACTGTGTGTTTTCGGATATACACCACGCATTTAGACACCATTTCTCTGATTAAAAACTTTATGCATATGCATTACTTTCATCTGTAAAGCAGCAAGAGATAAGAAATCTGATTGTATAGTTAATGTTAGTGAAGTTGTCGGAGTTTGATTTTTGGTCTTGAATACAGGTTTCTGAATGGCTTTTGTTTTGAACAAGCTATTTACGTTGATTCTAATAGAGCCACCGTTGTCAGTGGGCTGTAAACAGTGTGTAAAGCAGTGAACAGTAAAGCTGTAGATCATAACGCTTTGCTGTATTTGGCTGAAAATGTCAGCGTACGAATCAAAATCTCATTGGTCAAGAAGGATTGTGGTCACCAGATTTTAAAGATACTGAGTTTTTTTTTTTTTTTTGGGATTTTAGATGTAGTGAAGCGCTAGTCATGGCCAGAGGAACAGAAGCATAATTATTAGGTGTACTGGCTCAGTAGGTCTGCTGAGTTGATTCAGCAGCATTGTTCAGATGGAAGGGATTTTCTGCCCATAGTATGGCCAGGGCAGTTAGAGAAATACTTCTCCCACATAGCAAACTTCTTTTGTGGCTTGCCTCTCAGTGAGTTTCTCCCTCTGTATGTCCAGTTTGTGTAACAAATGTTTGTGAAATCATCTTTATCAAAAGAAGAAAAAAAAATACACTTGATAGGTATATTGATTTTTGCTGTCTTCCGTGTGTTTTTGATGGTATAGAAATGAGTGGTAGAATGTACAGTATTTTCTGTTCCAGTATGTTAGTGTTAGTCATCACCTGGATTCATTTGGAGGCAATGTGTGAGAGAGAATCCTGCTGTACGTATTGGTCTCAGATCTATTCTAGAGGTAAGTTGTCAGTACTCAGATTGTGTTTATTTCAGTGCTTTTGAATATATTTGTATCCTTTATTTAAGAAATAAATCAGTTTTGTGATTGGTGTGGAAAACATGTACTCTCGTAGCACAAGTTTTCCAAAAAATCTGAAGGAATGAGCAAAAGTCTTAAGTGACTGATGCTTGATTGAATGACATGGGAAATGAATATTTAGCACCAACAGGCAGCTCTTCACTATGCAGTCCTTGAAAGTAAACATGAGCATGGACTGGAAAGCGCTTAGAGCGTGGTCTCTGACTGAGGATTGGCACTATGTAGTGTTAGGTATTATAATTGTATAGAGATAATTTTTGAGAAACAAAACTTTTCTGCTTCCTAGTATTTGAAAGAGGTAAATAAAAAGGATGCTTGTATGCAACAGTTGTTTATGGCTGTTAAAATTACGTATCTTGATAAAGTTTGAACATGTTATTCTGTTCAAAACATAAGAATTCTGGGTGTGGTTTTGTGAAATGGTGTTTAGTAACTGATTATATTTTACCCATGATAGAGCCTCCTTGGTCGCTTGGACTAGTAACAGTCTTGATACAGTTTGCAGGTTTTAGAAGTGTATGTGCATATGTGCCAGTCAGGAAGTGTTGGCAGGCATGTATATTAGTGTGCCCTTGTGTGTTACAGAGTATTGTATATGGGAATGTGGGGAGATGGAGAGAGATTCAGGTGGGGTTTAAGGGATGAGATGGGTAGAGGAAGGGAGCGTGTGAGGTTGAGGGGAAGGGAATAGAGAGGGAGAAAAAAGCTGGGATAAGTGGGAACTGCAAGCCAATGTGCATTATTTCAGATATAATAGTATGCATTCATTTGACATCTTAAGCGATTTATAGAAATCTGGTTATCATTATTTGCCGCTAGATGTTAATGATCTTCCTGTTGATATTCATGATTCTTGCAGAACCTGTTTCAGTCTTTATGCAAAGTGTGTGGTCAAAAACTGCAACCTGTGTTTTTCAAAATTGTTACATCAATTTTTTGTTGATCACTCATTCCATAACCATTTCCAGTTATTTCAGCTTTTAGAAATTGGTAGAGTCAGCTTATTATTATCAGTTTTGTAGTTGTAGATAGAAAGTTTTCAGTGTGAATATCAAACAAAATTGACGTATATTTTTTGTATTATAAGTATTTTTGAGATAAATTTGTTTGCTCTGTGAGATTTGTTTTACAGTCTTCATCTTCTCGTCGACAGTACTCCCATAACCACTCATTTTATCTACCCCATGCAGAAACTAGTCTGTTGCAGTATCAGCACCAGTAGTCAATAGGAAACCATCAGAATCATGTTTCACTGTGGCAACCCATCAGATAGAACACTGCACTGCTTCTGAGTCACTTAGATGTTCTCATCTGGCATTCACTGAATAGTTCTTAGCTGACAAGCAAGGATGAGTGAAGGGTACCTTCCAAGGGCTAGTGTATTCATCCAGTGACAGTCCCCATGAACTTGGAGATACTGAAGACATTGACAGCAGACATACTACAGGCATAAATGTGGAGGAAAAAAATAAAAACACACCTGAGAGTCACAGAATTTAAGACAGTTTATTACAAAGACAAAGAGAGAATGATGTTGATGAAGATGTTGCTTTGGAATTTCATTTTTATCTGAGTATATGACAAGGCTGTTTTCTGTGCTTGTTTTCATAGTAGGTCCTGACCATGTCAGAAAGATACAGACACATGTAATTTTGGTATGGAAATTTGAGCAACATTGGGAGATGCATCACATGGATATGAAAGTCCACTGTTTTGTTACAGTCTTCTTGTTTTCCCAGCTGTGATCCCTTTGCAAAGTCAAAAACGTGAATAGGGAATGATAAGACAAAGAAAATCCAACAGACAGATCTTTGATGGGGTTTGAACCTTCATCCTCAAAATCAGGATCCCATGACACAAAGCAGTGTGTGCTGCTCTGGCTAGCTATTTTGAAACAGTAGTAATGGTCCTGTCATTCAATCATTCTTCGTAAAAGAACAGTTTTATTATTCTCATACCTGCATGTACAAATGAATGCCTTTTTTTTGTAAAACTGAAATACAGCCTTCCAAAGTTGAAGTGGGAGAGCACCGGTGAAGAAGTCTTCACAAATGGAAAGAAAAAAGTGCAAGTCAAGGGTGACTACTCTTTCTCATTGATGAACTGAGGACATGGTTGGTTTCCATTCTCTCCCATAAGTTTTAAAGAGGCGCGGATATAAAGCAGTCAGTCATGGTAAAGTATGGATAAGTCATTTGTTTGGACACGCAGATGTTTGGTAAAGTATATAGAGGAGGAAAATTGCATTCGCGTAGTTTTTTTGGATGTTTCTTAATTTCAAGGGATAGAAAATTGTAATTGGCTTAAGATTTGTATCCACTTTTTGTACTGCCTCATAGTGTTACACTTTTATGAAAGTGTGTTGCTATCTTTTTGGAAAAACAGAAAAATATCAAAGTTATTATAAACAGATATTTTGGTGATTGTAGGTTACTTGTCCAGGCCTGTGATATGTCATTGTTTGTAATTTGTCTAGGCATGTGATTTTACACACCAGGCAGCACCCAGAGAAAAACACCATATGCTCAGACAATCTGCCACCTGTATTCATCTGTGCTCGGATCTACTGCTTGTCAGGTTGGTGACATCAGGTGGTTTTTTTTTTTTTTTTTTTTTTTTTTTTGTAATTGGAACATTGAGATTTTCTTCAACTTAAAAAGTGAAAGTTGATCCAGATTTAGAGTCAAGTGATTGGAAAGAGTAGCCACATGAGATGTGCCTGGTAATGTTACTGCCAGCGATAGTGTCTCCACAGTGCAGAGACAAACATGGAAAGGATCATTCTGGATTATGTTTATCCAGTAGGACTCGGCATGTAGCAACTCATTCGTACCATGAAACTCTAATTCGTTCACCCACAGACTAAACTTTGATTTATAATCTAATTCAGAAATTTTTTTTTTGTAAAAATGAAAGCAAATCACCACATGTGCAAGCCTTTTTGCCAGGAAAACATGTGTAAGCCTGTTTGCCAGGCAACATCAAACAATGCTTGCTTGCATTGAACAACTGCAAAGTCATAAGATAATAGACGCTGAAAGCCACGCTTACTGAAAATGTCCAAGAACTGAAATGAAACCCAAATCATAACACAGTAATAAATCTAACAGAAAGAAAGGTGAAAAAAAATGTACAGAAACACAGCAGTGCCACATTCTGTTGCTGAGTGAATCTCGTGTGTGAATGACAAGCTTTTAACATTCTCTCATATGATCCAGTGTCCTCAACTCCTCTCTCTCTTCTTCATGTGATCCTGTATCCCTGAATTCTGGGAGGCGAAATAATATTTTTTTCACAAGTAGATCCTATAACCAACTTTCGGAAGAGAAGGTCACTTTGGTCAGTACTATGGATGACACATTACATATAGCATGCATCATGCATGAAAATAGGTAGAATGAAGGAAGAAATATTGAATGACTTACATTTTACTGAATAGCATGTAAAACGATCGAAAATAGCCCCAACAGACAGGCTCTTCAGTCAGCTCTACCCAGGTAGACAGCCTGCTGTACAAATGAGCATGGATTGTTAAGGGTTTAGAGCTGGTTCTATTAATGCGGATTGGTGCTATAATTATAAGCTGTCTTAGTAATGATAATGGTACTTGCAGACTGGAATGGATAGCAGTGACAATAATCAGCAGAGAACGGTACGTTCACGTCGACGTCCACGTCATCCCCATCATCATCTTCATGATCGGCACAGCAGCCCAACCGGTTCACCGCCGCCTGCTCATTCAAGATCTAGGTCACGCTCTCGCAGTCGCAGTCAAGGTAAAAAAAAAATTACTGGCTAGGATTCAAAGTTTTCTTCTATACCTGGTCAAATGAGTGTTGGAAGAAAAAAGTAGAAACTGTTGTTGTCTGATTGACATACTCTTGCATGCATCTTGGCACAAACTTTGGGTTTTCAATACTACATTTTGTTTTTATTATGTTATGTTTTATCATGTTCATTTATTTATTTTGATATCTGCTTTTGATATTTCGTACTTGCACTGACTTGTGTTCCACTTGCTTGCCCCCTCTGAGCAACTCAGACTAATTGAACGAGAAAACAACTGTTATAACTCATGTAGTCGTCTTAAAAACAAGATTACACAATTTTCAATTACGTCTTTCCCCCTCTGAGCAGTTTAGACAAACTGGAAATAAGAGTTTTACTTCTATAGCTAATGTACGTGTTATGGAACGGGAGTACACAATTTTCTGTTATATCATTGGAAATGAAAGTCTGAAGTGGAGATTTTTTAAGATTATGGAAAGTTTTTGAAATTTGTTTTCATGAAACTTGTTCAAAATATGGATAAAACTACTGATTATGTGTCCCAATGCCAGGTTGAAGACCTGAATCTACTCATTACTTCAAAGGCGTTTTAAGACAGATTACATTTTAACCCCTTTGCTGCTATCATATTTTCCTAAGTCCCATGCTGGACAAAACGGAAAGAGTGTTGAATTATGACGAACAGCATTCGTCAACTGAGCACTGCAGATGGCACTTTTTATGATGAACGCTGTTCGTCAACAGCGCAGTGAAGAGGTTAATAGTGAAAACAGTGCGTCATAAAGTCACCAGACAGATTTCAGGATCATTGTATCACTGTGAATTTAAAGACATGCTGGACAGCCACAACTCGGTTTTCAGGATTGGGAATTCAGCCCCACTTACGCGTTTGTATGTGTGTCATCTTTTAAGTTTTGAATCCTCTTGCATAATGCTTGTTATATTCTTACTTTTATAGAGTTTGAATGCCAGTGTTTGAAACAAAAAGAGATGGTTTGCCAATTTCCAGAGCTTATGTATTTACTATAAAAGAAAATCTGAATGAATTAGTGGCATTTTATGTTTCAGGAAGAGATAATTTATTTGGTTGGGGTTATCATTGCAAGATAGTCCTGAAATGGTCAGTTTGGTGTAAATCATTATCTGAGATAAAAACGTTTTTGAAAGTCTCTTGAACTTTGTAAAACATAGTTCTATTTTGGAGACCCACAAAATGTTTTCCTTGTTTTTCTGAAATTACATGTATATTTGTCTTGTGACAGGGACTCTGGACCCGGAAGATGGCAACTGCACACTGGTAAAACCAAGTGAAAAACCAAAGTGAAAAGGAAAGTGAGAAGCCACTTCAGGATCTTGCATTGGCGTTGGCAGCACCGCATCATCACAAGTATTCACAACATCAGCTGGTACTTTGACAACTTTAACCACAACCAGCAGCTGCACCATACCTCTTACTTCCTCTCAGGACTTGAATGTATCTTTTGCCTCCTCATTAGGGGATCAAAGCTCCTTGTACCACCCATCCCCTGCGTACCAGGCCTACCCTGCCATGCCAGGACTTCTGAGCCTTCACATGGAAAACCCAGCCTATGGAAAGTACCTGCAGCTGAAGGAACGTCAGCACAGACTGAAGGCTGCAAAGATAGGCAAGGAGGCTGAGCTTAAGGGAGTGAGTTGTGAAGGACTGTCCACACCACATTCAGTGCCCTTACCCTTTGGGACTTGGCAGGGAGACATGATGGACTACATGACTGATGCTCGCTCTTTGGCCTCCTTAATGTCCCTACACCGTTGGTAAGGGAGAACCTCCCTCTCTTATAAAAATGATATGTAATAAACAAGAAAGTCACTTTGCTTTTAGATGTCCCCCTTTTTTCAAAATAATAACACTTTTCATGATGTGTTTGCACTGTTGTGTTTGACTGTAAAATGGAACACATCTATCTCTCTGCTGTCTTAAAATTTGTTTGAGCTTCTCATGATTTGATGACATTTTGCCTCTTACAATTTGCGTGAGTTTGGTGCCTGTATTTTGACAATTTCCTCACTGGGTATTCTATGAGGAGCAAGATCATATAAAAAGAAATGCCTATCTGGATTATCTATGGGTGTAATACTGTTGAAAGGGTTGAAATCGCTTGCTAAAAGCATATGATATTGGATCAGTAAAATGTAATATTTTGTGCTGATTATGGATATTTCATTGGGTAGGGTTCATGAACAGGGGTAATGTACAGAAGGAATAAATGTATGCTGTTTGCTGTGTATAAGTTTGTAGATCTAAGATATTATGTTATGATCAACATCAAATCCATATGTTATTGTACACCATGATTTTGTGAAAGAGATTCGTTGAGTTTGATTTTGGCTTTTTCCATTGTTGAGTGTGACTTCTGTTTGGCACCCAGGGCTTAAATGTTTGCTCACTGAGCTTAATTCATCTGTTTAATTGGCATGTTCTTTTTCACATAAGGTACCAAGCTTAATTCATCTGTTTAATTGGCATGTTCTCTTTTTCACATAAGGTACCAGACTACCAAATTCATTTTCCAGAGTGTCACAACACATAAATATGTACTATTCAAAAAAAGAATTACCCCCACTGTTTCTGAAATGTCTTCTTTTCCCACTTCGTTTTTTTTTAAGCACTGTCTTCCTCATGCTGGCTGTGATCTAGGAGGTCTGTTTTGTGTGCAGTGACTGAGTGATTCAGCTGTTACTGTCATTAAAATCTGGGGGTAGACCAGTATAATCTCAGTCATCATTTAAACTCCTTGGTCCTCTGCTTGCGCGTTATTCTAGTATGCTACAAGACGTGTTCATGTATGCAGCAAGAACAGTGCAAGCAGACGAAATGTAATGAGGAACACAGAGTAAGCAGGGGTGAGTGAATGAATCTACCATTATGTCTAACCTACAGAAGTTCAGTGGAGAAACTTGTTGCAATGGGTGTCTAATGTCACATGTTTCCAGGAACAAACCATCATGGTTGTTCTACCGCATGAGAAGTATCAAAATGAAATTTGCTTCCATACAGCAGAGAAATTTCAATTTAGAATTCATTGGTTTGCAGAGTCAAATATTTTGGTAGAGTATCTGCACAAACCTAGTTGCTGGTCCTTTTTTTCTGGCAAAAGTAAAATGAAAATTAACACATGATTTCAGTGTACATAACATACCAAATCATAGGGAATTATTTCTGGGTAGTGTTCAGTGAACACATTTTGTTTTTTTTTTACAATATGGGTGGATGAATGAACAAGAGTGTTTTGTGTCCAGGGAGTTGTATGCCGGAGCTGACATCACTGGACACCCATTCTGCTGCACCAGTGATCCATGGAGATGGTGGGAGTGCCCTGAGCAGCAACCTTTCCCTTCTGATGCAAGATGACCACCAGGCTCATGTCAATCTGTAAGACCTCATGACCATTATTTTCTTGCTGTTTTTGTTGTGATGGATGCAAAAGAAATTAAGCAGCAAGTATGAGATTCGTTGCCACACTTCTGAGAATGTATTAATGGATGGCCTCTTATTTTGATAATGAAGACACCTAAAAACAGTTGGAAAAAATGCAAATTGCCCTGTTTATCACTGTTTCTCTATTTTTCACCTTATGTGTGTGTTATTTTTATTTCATACTTTATCTAACATATGTACTTACCCGCTGAAAAAAGTGCAAATTGTTCTGTTGATTATGTTGTTCAATTTCCCTCTCTGTGTTATTTTTTATTCTATACTATATAAAAATGTGTACTCACCCATGCAATTCTGGGTTATTTTATACTTATCTAGCATGTGTACTCACCCATGCATGCTATCTTTCACACATGCATGCATGCATGCTCGGGGAAAGAGGGAATATGAAAGGAAAGGGGTCACAGACAGATGGAGAGGAATAAAGAGTTGAGAGTAGGTGATAACCTCATTTGGTCCATTGGCTAAAGATAAAACAAGGCAAAATAAGCCCAAAACAAACCACCAATGCAGCCAACTTCACAAAAAGTGAGGAAAACAGTTCAGCGGTTCATGGACATCTGGAGTTGAACAAAGGGAGATACAAAGGGGGAGGAAGGCACGCTCCACAAACCTCAGTCTGCAGGCAGAGGCTCTCCTTCATTAGTGTCATAGCAGGGACATGACCCTCTCAGCAAAGCATGTTCTAGGCAAGATGGATGTCTTGGCAGATGTGTTAAGCGTGGGGGTTGTGGTCAGTTTTTTGCTGTTTTGTATTATTTCATTTGTGTGTGTGTGTGTGTGTGTGTGTGTGTGTGTGTGTGTGTGTGTGTGTGTGCATGGTGTAGATGTGCAAGGGCAGCCATGCGTGCATGGATGTTTTTAACTTGTAAAAGTTTAGAAAGTTTTGTTTCAGCTGTACTTCATTCCCAAGCATCAGTTTCATTATAGCCGTACTTTCCCCAGCTACAGTGTTGTTGTAGTTTTACTCCCATTTTCTAGCTACAATTTTTTTGTCCACTATACCCTTGCTACAGTTTATAACCGTTATACTCCGTCCCTTACTGCAATTATTACAGTTGTACTCCATTTCCATGCAGTTGCACTCCGTTTTTATAGCTATAGTTTTTATCATAACTGTACTGCTACAATTTTATTATAGCTGTAATCCATTCCGCAGCAACAATTTTACGCTCCATTCCTTTTAGAATTTAATTAGAGCTGCCTCCATTCCTTGCGTACAATTGTATTACAGCTGTGCTCCATTCTCTGGCAGAGTTTTATCATAGCTGCACCCCATTCCTTGGCTACAATTATAGCAGTACACTATTCCATAACTGCAATTCCATTGTAGATGTACACCCATAGCTCCCTTTTTTTATGGAATAGTCATCTCTAAAAGACATTGAGCTGACCCCCTGTATGTAGAGCAAGTTGAAATTTTTTTTGTTCCTAAATTTTATACTTGTTGCTGCTGTAGGTGAAATAACAGACATGTTTGGTGTGCAGTCCAGAAGAACCGAAGGAGTCGCCTTTAAAGTGTCTTCTTGTCTCAAACGGCGACGTGAAGATGATATTCCTGAAGAACAGCAGAAGCGCCAGTCACACCCAGCGGCGCTGGAAATGTCGAAATCCAATCAGAAAATGGACAGATCACCATTATCATCGCAGCAGCAAGGACACACAGAACATTTGGACAAGCCTTCAAATCAGTTTTCTGAGCTGTCCCGTCCATCCCAGCAGCCTGCGTGGAAGGAGCAGTCAGTCCAACACCCGCATGTGGAGGCACAGCAGCAGCCGCACCCATTGCAGCAGCTGCACCAGTTTGGATCCAGGGACTTGACACCCACCCCTGATGCTTTGCCAGCCAAGGTTAGGGATGAAATAGTTTGTGTTTTTGTTGTATATTGATTGTTACATATTTGGTCTGATGAGTCCGAAATTTGAATTGCTTTCCATCCTCTGTTTTGAACTTCATGAGGCATATTATTTATTTATTTATTTTTAAAAAAAAAAAATATCCACACCCATGTATTCATACTAGTTTAAAGTCATGTCCGCACCTGACTCTTCATTTAACATTGACTGTGGTATTTGAGTCTTGGTGTCATCCATGTAACAGATCTACCAAATATAGCCTTAAATGCATGTTACAAGAACACTTATTAACATTGTGAGTCCTAAATTGTAATGCGAACAAAGAGAAATGGTGGAAGAAAGTACACATTTTGAGTAAACACAATTAAGAAAATCGTCTCCTCTCCTCACTTCCCACCCCTGTCTCCCTTAAAGAAAAGGGGAATCCAGAAAGCAAAAAAAAAAAAAAATCATAATTTCATATTCTGAAAGTTATGTTCCTTCATTATATTGATAATGAAGTACTGACAGCGCCAGGTTATGAATGTGTTAATCCTAGCAGTTGGATAGGAGAGAAGGATGGCAATATTTTTTGTGCTGCGTGATAAAAGTTCATAGACAAAGGCAGTGCAAGAAGATCTGAAGTGTTGGATTTGATGTCGGACAAACATGTAAAACAATAAAAAAGAAATGAAGGAAAACATATAATCCACAGAATGCATGAAATGTTAACTGACATGATGTTGTGTACTCTCTTTTACTGAGCTCCAACCAAATATTTATACACCAGGTCTACACTGTTTAAATACAGAATGTTGTATGACTTTTGGAGAGAATGTGAATTTTTACAAAATACTTACCTGTCCAAACAAATGCTTTATCCCCACTTGGCCTTCATGGACTTCCCTTTTCACAGAGCTCAAACATTTGATGACTTGATGCCTCCCAATGATTAAAAAAAAAAAAAAAAAAAAAGACAGAAAGAAGAGAGACATAGTGAGGTAAAGAGAAATTGACTGGTGCAGAAAGCTCACCGTCCATCTGTTGTTCAGACTGAATTCATCACTGTGGGAATTCCAGAAGAATAATATGCTCTCTGTGTTACGATCAGGCACATTAAGAATGGGGTGGACCGATTGTTATTTAAGCTTGTTCTAACATTGTGCAATATTGTGAACTCACTTAGGGCAATCAATCTGGCAGGCCTGTCAGGGAATTCAAGAGGAGGAGTTAGCCCTCTGCTCTCCCAGTCTCTCTCTCTCTCTCTCTCTCTTTTTTTTTGTGTTTGTAATAATATGGCAATTGTTCCACACCAAAGTGGGGATAAGGCATTTATTTGGACAGGTAACTATGAGGAAATATCCAGTACTGGTTTTTGTTACTTTGACTTCCTTTCATTCGCTACAAATAGTCATAAATAGCTAATTCTTTAAAACAATAAGAACAGAGAAGTTTTGGGAGAGAGGGTGTGCGTCTGTGCTTGTGCAATTATGTAGATGAGGGTATTTTTGAAAGAGAATGTGTAAATGCCAAATGTGTTAAAAGGTATCTTAAGTGAAGAGTATCTTAAAAACAGAGACAAAATGATGCCAAAAATTACAGTAGACCAAAAAAACTGTTTATGTTGCAGGAATATTATGGTCCTGAGTTTGTGTACAGAGCCAGTCATCCTGTGATCAGGATCTCTCTGCCGTGCAAAGAGAGGTTGGTGTTCTTTTGTCTGCATTTCTTCTTCTCACAATATCCTGCGTCATTGAAAAGCAAAGTGGTACTTTACTCTGATAGAACTACTGGACAGGACTGTCCACTGCCTTTGCTCTTTTCCCCCATCTGTTTTTCAGTCCACATTGTTTTTTGTTTGTTTTTTTTTTCCCCCCTTTTTTTCCATTCGCGATTGAATCCCTTGTGTGTGTGTGTGACAGAAAGTTGGGACTTACTTATGTTTTCAATCTGAGGAATTTCACTACTGGGACTTCACTGAACATTCTCCCAACAGTTAATCACAATGCTGTGCCTGAAGTAGGTTTTTTTATGTTTTTTTTTTTATTTTGAGGAGAGAGGCGGTTGCTGCAATGACAGCTGATGATGTAAAGTAACTCGGTGGAGTTATTTGTTTCATCTAAGCTCCCACAAGGTTATTAGATATGATGAATGGTATTATAAACAGAACTTAAGGATATAGAAGGAAACCAGAGCTGATGTCCATATTTTGCAGTCTATGAAGGCTTGAGTCTTCAAAATAACAAAACAAAGGTTATAGGAGAAAGAATGGAAGAGAGGTATGGATTTCAAGTCTTTGTGGTACACAGTTCCTTTGAGATTGTTTGCGTCTTTCGCTACCATGGGACACACATATTGATGATCACACTTTGAGCGGTGAACAGTCCCTCTGGGAGGAAAGTTTATGTGTTTGATTTGTTTGTTTTCTGTTTTGCTTAGCTGGACTTTGTCTCTGAATAGCTAAATTACATAGCTCCATCCTCAGTAAGCCTGGCATTTTTTGTAAAAAGTGAATTGCATGACTGAAGTCTGTGACTGACGGGAGTGCTGTGTATATGTTTACTGTGCAGAGTGTCAAGAACCCTGCCTTAGCTCGCCGTGTCATCATTGTCCACCTGACAGGCCAGAAATTTGAGGCCCTTGTTGACCCCTGCATGACTGGAAGCAGCTCTTCGATGCTGTTGTGACCAACACTGCTCTGGATGATTTTTTTTACTACTTTGGTCTGACCTACATCTGTGGTAAGAGGTTTATGTGCTGTTTTGTAAGACCCCTTCTTCTTTTTTGATTGTCCCTAGTGCTTTTGTGAGATTTCCTTTACTGGCGATGAAATCCAGGATATAGATGTGTGGTAAGAGGTATTTGGTTTCATGAATATAAGACTGCTTTTGACCTTACGTTTGTCATATGGGTGAAGTGTAATTGAGGAATTTTGTTTTTCTTCTTTTTTTTTTTAGATAGAAAAGAAAGCAAAGGTAACTCAGGACTGTTATGTTCATGTCTGACAAGTGAGTAGCCTACATTTGCACTCCAGACATTGTTGATTTTTGTTTTGCTGAAGAATAGGCATTACACTAAGAATCCAAATTTTATCCATCATTTTGTGCCTCCGTCTGTTGCTTCAGTCTTGAAGATATGTTCATATTCTTAACTATCTGCCACATGTGGACATTTCTGTGATTTGTCTTCAGGCAGTATTGTGGCACAGCAAGTCTACAATGGCCAGTTCTGAGGTGGAAAATGATGGTCTGCTGATATTTCTCAAAATCCAGGGGGCTGTCCCCTGGATTATTTCTTGCTTCTTCTGTTTTTGGTAAAATCTGTATGAGATACAAGTTCAAGTCTCTGAATAACAGAACTTTAATGATTCCTTTGAGTGTCTGCAGTGGAAAGTCTGTCAACCTCTTCATTTCTCTTGATATTTCAGTGGGATGCAGTTCACTGTGATACAGTTACTTGGTGCATGGCTGAGACAGCAGGTTGTATTTCACTGGTTGTTTTGTTTCATCAAGCAGACATGCAGCCTGACAAAAAAGATAACGTATTCAAAAGTTCCAATTGTTCTGCAGTATAGTAGATGAACATACAGCTCTGTGGAAGATGCTGCTGTTTAAAACAAAAGAGAGAAGCAATTACGGTGGGTTCCAAATCCCATTCTCAGTATGAAGATGCACCTCCCATTCCCTTTCGTCTAAGATCTGTAACTGGACAGTTGTAAGCAAGTTATAAAATTTACTGCAGATTGATATTTAACGTGATTAAGTATCTAAAACTGGTCAGAGTTGTAAGCAGAAAAAAAAATTTTACTGCAGATTGGTATCCATCCAGCCGCGGGTGGCACGCACAGCGCGATGCATTGGTCCCCAAATGCTCACAATAGCGCTCAGTATCTGCTGAAGCGCATATTTTGCCACTTTTTAAAACAGTAGCTAGACAACAACTGACAGTGTTGTATTAGGTGTCATAGGAAAGAACAAACACTCAACTAATCGCATATGTAATTTCAAATCAGTTACTTTTAATGTGTAGACACGACTGTCTATTGAAAAATGTTGCTCACAAGTTAAAAAAAATTCTTTGTTTACTTTCTGTTCCGTTCTTTTACAACATGCTGTCAGAATCAGAAGCGAACAAGTAAGCGATATTGTCGTTGTTTGCATTGGTGGTGTTTTGATCAAATACATTTGTGCCTGAATCATCTGAATCGCCCTCATCGGCAACCACGAGTGATGGCGGTGGCGTCTGCTGCAGTTGATGTTGATGATATGTCATCAGAATCATTATTTTCAGCTGCATTTTCAAATAATTCACTTTTCTCTTCACAGTCGGAATTATTGATATCTGTGTCGCTGTCTTTGTCATCAGATCCACTTTGTAGTATAATTTCAAGCGCGTCATTGAGCGAGAAATTAGTACCACCCTTTCGCCTGACCAACATTTTTTCTGGGCACAGGAAAATCCAGCCATGCTTTTCAAGAAAGCCAAGTGCCAGTTCCTTTGTTTTAAAGCTGGTGGGGTCAGCGAAGTTCACAAAAGAGCTCTGAAAGTAGGCTCAGCAACTCAGTAGGACATCCCCAGACTAATTTTAGAGCTTATTTCCCCTAAATTATTTAAGGAAAGTGTAGGAATTTTTATGTTCTCGTCCATCAAAAGTGGCAGACATGGCAGAGTGTACTGTCAGCCTGTTCGCCGGCCTTGGCTGACGCAGCTGCAATGGAAAGAAATCCCGTCCGCTGCTTTCGGCAGACATGGCTGCGAAAGGTTAAAGTTGATAAACTTGATTTATGTATACAATATGAAGAAGTGCCTTTTGAATGTCCAATTGATATATGTGTATGTGGTCTGGACAGATGGGGAGCATTTCTTCTTGGATGCAGACACAAAATTGCACAAGATGTCCCCAGAGGGATGGCGGGAAGGAGCTAAAGGTCACATGCCACCTGTGACTTTCACCTGTACCTGAGGGTCAAGTTTTACCCAGATTCCCTCACAGATTTCAGGTATTTTATTTATTTTTTTTTTTTTCCATTTGGTTTCATTGGTTGGTTTGCAGGGGAATCAGTCAAGTCACTTCTAACTGTGGGGAACAGTATTTCAGGGAGAGAACTTGGAGATGACCAGGTACTTTTGTTTTTTTTGATTCTTGTGCTGATGGCAGTTGTAATATTGATGCTGTTAAGGATGAAATGGACGGAATTTGTGCAATAAAAGAATATTTATTTATCAATTCATTTATTTTTTTTTACCCTTACATCATTTAAGTCACTTGTGGCGAATGGCCCTAGAAACAGTTTGGCTAGTGTTTCAGAGAATAGTTCTTTCTTCCTCAGGGATTAACGGGCACAGTGAAGGGCAAAGGGAACCAGTTAAAAGAACGGTGGAAGAGGAAATCATCAGCCCTTCAGATTTGGTGTGCAGTGGATGTTGTGTGAATAAAAACAGGGGTTGAAAGGGAAAGATGATGAAGGAGAGAAACAGAGAGAGAGAGAGAGAGTGTGTGTGTGTGTGTGTGTGTGTGTGTGTGTAGAGGAGGGTGTGGGTAGGAGTTTGAAGAAATGAAGAATATGGGAGGGAAATACCAGGAGGGGATGCAAACAACTCCTGTTTTACCTCTCTGAGACTTACAGGAAGAAATTTGCAGAAGTAGGAAAAATGGGTGCTGAAACTTTCATCTTGCCAGCAGACCATGTGTAGGGACTTCTGCTTTCACAGTATGTCATCACACCTGTCAGTATTGCCTGATGCTGCTTTGTTTGTCAATGTGTAGATCAAAATATGGTCCTGTATCCCTCAAAGACAGGATTATTCAAAGTGACTTCAGGAAATGTCAGGTCTGCAGATCGGCATCTGTAGATTTATTTGTATAACAAAGTATTATATAAAGTATCCAAGTATAGGCCCTTCAGTGTTGTCACAATTCTAAACAAATGAAGTAAGTGTGTCAGAGATTTTTAGAGATATAATAATCGATGAATGAAATAAGTATTACCATAGATTGTAACAGATTGATGTAATAGTTGATTTTGTAACAGATTGATGTAATAGTTGATTTTTTTCAAAATTCAAATGCGGAAACTAGAGATAAAGTTATATTTAATCATATTAGCATTTGAAGTGTCTGTATATAGCAGCATCTTTTCAGTTAACTTAGTAATGATACTTTGATTAACATTTTCCATAGGTGTACCAGTGGAGCTTTTCTTTCCCTGTATATACAATGTTTGCGGTTGCAGAACGGTTGCTTATTTAGCATGTTTAGCAGTTTGCTGGGTTTTTTCCATTTCTGTGTTAGATTTCCAATTAGTTTGATAATCAGCATTTTAAATAGATGCAAGTCTGACATCTAAAATTAGTTTTATAGTACCCAAAATAGCTCCATGCATTGGTGTGCACTCTCACAGTGCCATCCAATGCGGGGCAGCATGCTGTGAAAGGAGAATAATGCTGCCGCCCTTACGTGGGCTACAAGTAGAGAAAAAGTTAAAGGTTATTGATTGTTACTGCACTGGTGTCTTAAAGTACCTTTGTTTTTGTTCTGTTAGACACATGAGCAGCCAGCATCTGTTGTACCTGCAACTGCGTCGTGATATACTAGAAGAACGCTGCATGGCAGACGATCAACAGCTCTTGTCCCTCAGTGGTCTGGCCCTGCATGCAGAGTTTGGGGACTACAGCCGCCGCACCATGGGCCACAACTACTTTGTGCCTGAACAGTATTTGCCAGCACGTGTGGCAAGGAGGCTTGGGATGGGCTATGTGCATGACAGAGCGCTGGAAGCACACAGAGATGCTCTGGGTTTGGCTCCATCTCAGTGTGAAATTCAGTTCATAAAGGTAAGAATTTGTGACAGATGTTTGATTTCATTCAGGGACTGCACTGTCTTGAAAGGTCTTTGAGAAATGGCAGTGCCATTTTCAAATCTTTGTGAAAAAAAGGGTCTGTGAAAATCCTGGAAGGGTTTGTGAAAATGTCATGGATGCTGAAGTCTTTAAACTGTTCCCCCAAATGATGATCTTGTGTCCAACAAAAAGGTTGGGCCCCTAACTTCAACTCATTTGTGATGTGTTCAACATGATATTTTGTTTCTTGGAATGCAAGTCCTTGAAAAATAGTGAGCTGCATCCCATGATGAAATTCATTTCACATATGCATCGATCAGATCAGTGGCCAGTGTAACAGTGATTGTTTTGATACAAATTATTCCTGAAAATACATAGGAGTTGTTCCTTCAATTACAGACAAGAGAAGACTGAGTATAAGAACCATTTGTGCAGGAGGTCTAAAACGGGATAAATGATCTTTGAAGAGGTCTTTGAAAGTTTTAAAAAAGTTTTACTCAAAAACCTGAAGAAACTGTCATGGCAATACAGATTTTTTTTTTTTAACCTGTAGGAACGCTGTCATGGCAAGTAGAATTGGTGGATGATTGATTGTTAGATTGTCTCCATGCTTGAGACATTAGAAAGCTAGACTACTGAATTTATCAGTATGCTGCTGTCAGATTCATTCACTGATGTGAATTGATTATATTTCTTTCTTTGTTCACAGCTGGTTCAAAAACTTCCAGAGTATGGCATTCATTTCTACAAACTGATGAAGGTAAGAGTCTCCCCTCGTAATATGAAGAACCTCAGTTGAATCTTGATAACAATATCTCTTACGAAAGGATGAATGAATGAAATTTGTAGTCAGACATACCCTTTGAAATAACAAATGGCCACACAGAAAGCTCTTATGCTAACTTCATTTGCAAGTCGAATACTTGTTTGATCTGAAAAACTGCATTTGGCTTCCCAGGTTTCACAGACATGAAGCAGAACGTAAGTTTCCTGCAAAGGAGTAATAGAAGTACAAAATCAGCATGAGAACTAAATATAAGATCACTTTTAAATGCTGCATCTCTTGAAATTTTAAATTAATTGACATTTCTCTGTAGAATAGATAGCAGGTTCCAGAGGCCTGTTTACCTGTACGATTTCACTGTGTTTTGTACATATGTATGGCAGATGTGATGAATATAATGAACTGAAAAACAGTAAGTTGAAAAAAAAAAAATTTGGAGGTAAAGTTCTTAAGCAGTAGTTGCTCTTGTGGTTTGCAACTGTTGTGTAGTCTTGGTGTGCTTTAACAAATGATCAATAACTTTCATTTAACCTCCTATGAGAAATTGCTTCTGCCTATGTCTGAGTCTTCAATAATATGCTGATACATTGAAACAATATCAGGATCAGTCTGGAGAACTGTCCCTAGATTCAAGGATTTCTGAGAAAAACATTTAACTTTCAAGAAAAATGAACATCTGAGGGAGGGATACAAAACGTAGGGGGGAAACAAAAAAATCCACAAAATTTAATCACCCTGAATGTCGTACTGTATCCAGTTGTTCCAGTCCAGGTTTTCCATGGTTCTGTGTTCAAGATAATGTCACTCACGGCTGTTCATGGCACTTCTGCATGTGTTAGTCAGACTAGTTTAGTGGCAGGAAGATATGGAGGTGAAAGCGATTTTTCCAGCTCTTTTTCTGTTGCTGCATCATACAGAGCCTATATCATTTGAGAGGAAATATAATGTTTGCACGTCACACACATCATGAATTGAGATGAGACTTTGGAAGAAGGCACATTGTCAACTGTTGGAGATCGGAATGTGTTGAAAAGATCACAAAATTAAGCAATTTCGATCGGCGTTTTTTTCTACATGTTCCCGGAACGTGAACAAGCCGGGAATGGCAAGTTGTTACTTCTTGTTTTTGTTAAGAAGAGCTGAACTATGCCAGCTGTGGTTTTAACGGCGCTCTTTGAACTCTCGCAGAACTAGAAGCATGTTGATGATGCTTAAAGAGATCTGGGCTGCAATCACAGCAGACTGGATTTCTTAATTGTATTAGTTCTTTACTCCTCCCTATTTTTGTTATAACAAGCATGATTTTATTTAGGTGGTGTGACAGCCCTGATAAGAGATATGTAAAATGTGCCCCTGTGGTCGGCTTGGTTGTAAACAGTAAGAAAAGAGATGAACAGTAATTCTATGCACAGTAATGGAAATTTTTCTTTTATTATGAAGTTATATGCATGACTGTTGAGACAAACGGATTTTTTTTTTTTAAAGACATTTATTAAATTCAAGTTTGCATGCCTGTGGGTGTAGGGGGGATTTTTCTTTTGGTGTCTTTGCTTGCTGCATTGTAATTTGCCTGTCATGACAGACTTCGAAATGGTCTTCATAAGTCTTTAAGTTCTTTTTTTTTTTGGCCAAAGTCCTGTATTCCCCACCAAGGCACTGCCCATAGACCCCTCTAGGCCGAGGCAGCCCCTGGACCCCAGCCCTTTTTTCTTTTTTTTTTTTCTTTTTTTTTTTTTTTTTAATAGAGATTTTTGAGGTCATGTGTTCAGCCTGGAGGGAACCACCAGTTTCTGTACCTTATACTGCTGAAAACATAAACTTTAAAATGTACTTCAAAATGTTGAAATGAATTCATTGATTTTGTTCTTGATGTTAATCGAAACAACTTTTTCTCACGTTAAAGGCAAGCCAAGTTTCCTGTCATTTATACAGGTTAAAAAAAAAAAAAAAAGTCATAGCTATGGATAGGGGATGGTGGTCAAAAGTTGTTGTTAGCAGTTCAGTAATGGAGCATACGAATTTATGGGGAACAACAGTACTATTATGGAACTTAATTGTTAAAACTGAACATTTTTTTTCTTTTGACAAAACAAACAAACAAAAGCTTACACTTGAGAACGAAGAAAAAAAAAAGAAGATAAACAAGGAAACTGTCAAAATGGGACATATTATACCTACATGTAAATTGTCATTGCATGGAATGACATTGTGAAGTGTAATGTTGCAGGCCAAAAATGACAGCAGCAATCTGGTGTGGGTGGGGAATCACACAGACCAGTCTTCTGATAGCAGATCAGAGTGGTTCACAGCGCTCAGTCACTCAGGCCCTTCCCTGGCCAGCCATCTTGAAGATCTCCTTCAACAAACGGCGCTTCTCAGTGCAGCCCAAAGTGGATCGTGCCGCTCACACCAAGGGAAAGCTGCCCAAGATCAGCTTCTTCACAAACAGCTACCGAAAGTGAGGAGATGCTGTTATTTCATATTTATTGTTGAAAGTGTTCATTATATCAAGCATACTCCTCTAAATTAGACTTGGTTGAAATTTAGAAAGAGAGGGGGTTAGTTACCGCCAAGGACACAGACAAACAGAATACAGGACAAGACAATGCATTTCCACCTCTTGGGGGTCTTCTTCAGGCGAAAAACAAATAAACATTTAGGACAGTGAAAACAAAGAGCGAGAAACCACTTATCTTCTTGTGTTTGTCGCACGATCAAAATGGCGCCGGACAGAAACAAGGCCATCTAGGAGGGGATCATGGAGAGAGGACATAGTGAGGGTGTGTGTGTGTGTGTGTGTGTGTGTGTGGGTGGGGGGGGGGGGGGCTGGGGGGGGGGGTGAAACATCATCATGGGGTTTGTAGCTTGTTATGTAGAATGGTGTGATATATTAATGATAGTAGTGATTATGGTGGATTGATAATAGTGTGACAAAAAAAAAATTAATGAAAAAAAATAAAATAATAAAAAAAAAGAAATAATAATAACATAAAGACCCTCAAAAAAATAATCAATAAATATATAAATGACTTGAATAGGTGGTGATGGTGATGATAGTAGTTATGTGTGGGTAGTTGTATGTGGGGTATGAGCAATGCTAAGAAAATCAGATGTAGGGGGGAAAAAATAGAAAAAAATAATAAATAAAAAGAAGTAAGATGAGTAAATGAATAGATGAAAAAAAAAAAGTAAAGTAAGAGGAGGGTGGCATGTATGAAGTGGGTAGTGGGGGGTATGGTGGTGGTGTGTGTGTGTGTGTGTAAGTGTGTGCGTGTGTTGGTGGAAGATAGGGCTGACTTGTGTTGAAGTGGGGGGTATGTATATTTGTGTTACTGTTGGAGTTGATGCCTTGGGGCTGTAGCATACCAAGTTTGGCAATGAGATGGGTCGCTTGTACAGCACGAGAGACCCTTTATTTAATGATTGATACTTGTTCTTTCTTTTTTTTTGTTATTATTTTTTAGAAATTTATTAATTATTATTATTATTAATTAATTTCTTTGTTTTTGTTTTTTTTGTCCGACTAAGCACTATTATCAATCCACCATTATCACTTTCATCTGTAATATATCATACTATTCTTCAAAACAAGCTACAAAGCCCATTGTTTCACACCCCTCCCTTCCCCCCCTACCCCCCCCATCTCACTATTTCTTCTCTCATGATCTCCTCCTGGGTGGCCTCGTTTCCGTCCAGCGGCCATTTTGATCGTGCGATGAAGATGAGAAGATAAGTGGTTTCTCGCTCTTCGTTTTTCACTGTCCTAAATGTTGTTTGTTTTTGCCTGAAGAAGACCCAAGTGGATGAAATGCTTCGTGTCTTGTCCTGTACTATGTCTGTGTCCCTGGCGGTAACTAACCCCCTCTCTTTCTAAATTTTGCTTCATTTTCTGCCCTCAGTCACTCCATTCTGAAACTAGAATTGGTTAGTCAAAAGTTAAAAACAAAGCAATGTATGCGAGTGTTTACAAGATAGAGTGAGGGAGGGAAATACTACAGTGAAGATTTAAAGCTGAAGCCAGAGACTTTCTTTTTTTTTTTTTTTTTGTTATTGTAATGAAATAAATCTGCAGAGTAGAAAGTAGTAAACAGTTAAGACTTATTCTGGATATAGACAGAAAATGTTGCTCGAAAGCAAGAGAAGAATAAGTTTTATTGATGAAATATAAAGTATCATTTCATTGTTGAATGTCATTGTAATTTTTTTTCATTTTTTTGATTTAGGGGAAAGTATCTGCTTCAGTTGTCCACGGCACAGCATCGATTTTGCATCCGCATGCGTTCACGCGCTGCTGCTCTGGAAAATTTGGGAGGTAGGTTAAAACTGATTTAAGGTTTAAAGAAAAGTTATCCAGAATGCTGGTTAGAAATTCAAATGTAAACAGAAATCATCTTCTACAGCAGATGACCCATGTTCACAAGTAGTTTTTGTTTCATTTTGGGTTTGGCTAGAGAACTAATCTCACCCTTGAGGTGTCTTTAGAAAGTGATTGAAAAGTGTAAATCAATATTCGTATCACATTACATATCATTTTTTTGATATACTGTCGCCAGTATACTGCTAAAAATGTATTGGTTGCACACAGTCAAGTTTCCATGGGGATTCCAAGGGCCCTTTGAGTACAGACAGGGCTCCCACCATCTGGATATTCTATGCTAGTTACTTCTTCTTGACTGGTACTCTGTTTGAATGAAAATGAAAACTTTGTCTTTCTTTCCTTTCATGTACTGTTTTTGTGCCTGTGACAGACATGTTTATCCATTATTTTGTTATATTTTGCTCATGTTTGGCAAAATACAATGAATACAAAAAAAAAAAAAAAAAAAAATCGTGAGATGAAGTTCTTGAGTGAAATTGCACTTTGATGTTAACAGTTCTGTTGGTGTGCCATGACCAGTGAGCAACAATCCTCACAAACTCTTAAGTGTGAAATTGCATCTGGCTGTGTCTGACTCTTTGACAACAGCCGATAAGTTTGCACTATACTAGGGACTAAAATACTGAAAAAAAAATGTTTGAAGAGACCATGAATTTGTGCCAGAGTAGGCTGATATATCAGTTTGAAATGATTTGAAAGTATCGGGAGATACAATTTTTTCTGAAGGTACTGGGATATCGGGTATTCTTTGCAGTCATGTGTTCAGAAAGGTAAAAAAAAGGTGACACCTAAGTTTGTGAATGAACTGCAAGTGCACATTCTCAAGCAGTCATGGTTGCCATGTGAGCTTACGAAGATGCATACATGTACATCAGCACACCATCACATTTTAATAAGATTTTTTGTGTGTTCTTAGAAATTCTTGAAAATGTTGGTGTATTCAGATTTTTACATTAATTGTACATTATGTATGGCCTTTTTTTCCTTGATATAATCTGACAGCTGTTGTGTGTTTGTGGCAAAGGGCATGGTGAGCTGGAGGATGGACAGTGCGATGTGTTCTCCCTTGGAAGCCAGGAAGCACTGGTGGAAGGAGAGAGACAGGGAGAGGATGCCAAGGAGCAAGAGGATGAGAAGGATGAGGAAGGACAGCAGATGTTCTCTCAAGAAATGGTGGCATCTGTGGAGAGCTGCAGCGGACCAGTTGAAACTGCTTCTGTGGACAGTCCTGCAAAAGTAAGGAATTGCTGTTGTGTAGGTCCCTCAGGCAATCTTGCTCAGTAAATACAGTCAGGAAAAGTTCAGGATAAATAAATCCCCTTTCCTTTACACCCCTTCCCCAAGATATTAATTCTTTCTGGATTTTTAGTTGTTTGTGAACTTTTTGCAGGTTAGCAAAGAATAGTTTTACAAGCAATTAATAAAATTTCTGCTTGTGTGTGGAGAAGGATTGGCAGAAAATTTAAGCAAGACACTGATTGTTTTGCAGTAAAATGTCATCAGTATGGTTTGTTTGCTTTGCATCTCCAGCAAAGTTAAGCTATGTGTTTGATGTGTGTTGAGACACATAGATGTCTTGGTAAGATGGTATTTTCATTTCCATAGTGTTCACCCCTCATGATCAAATGGTTTTCCGTTTCAGTTGTGAAAATCTGAAGTGAACTAATCATCTATATATCAGAATTTGATGAAGATTGAGAAACATTTACATTTTTCGTGGATTTGTTTTTGTTTTTCTTGTTCATGAGTATGCAAAGCTTCTGCCATTAAGTGTACTTTGGCCTCATGACTTAGCATCATTTGCTCTAGTCTGCATACAGTAATGCCTGTTTGACAAAACTAAACTGAATCGGCGGCTTCCTATGGATACGGACCATGCTTACGGTAATTTACCAAAAGACAGAAGTGATTGAATTTGAAATCTTAAAGCTATACTCTTTTTTATAAGGGTAATAATATTTGATCACAATGATGGAAAATCAATAAGTGCAGAAACTGGAGTGTTCACAGCAGGTGTCAAGTCCTGGGACTGACAGCAGCTCCAGTGTGGGTCAGGAAGAGGACAGACCCGAAGTCCCTCCACTGAAGTATCGCAGGTAGGTAGAGGCCAGTCTCACTGCATGGCATTTTAGTACTCGCCTCTTTTCAGCACTGGCATCATATGAATTCAGATGAAAGCGGCTTTGACAGCAAACTGCATGACTGTTATTTGGTTGGTTGTTGTTTTCCTACTTGACATGTCCTACTTTGAGCAGTTTGATTATGGTTGTGAATCGTGATTAAATCCATAACATGTTCTTGTTCTTTCATCTTTGAAAAAAGATCCTGCTCTGGACATTTTGATTGTAATAGTAAATTTGAAAAACGGTTTTTTTTGTGGTCTTTCAGATCTTTTTTGTCTTTATGAATTGATCTTGCCCCAAGAGGCCTTTTAAGTCCTTTTATTTTAATGAACGGCATCTCCTTTTTTTCTTACCGCATGTGTTCTGTGTCTGTGTGAGCAGCAACTGTAGGGGCTGTGCTATAAACAACATTAATTGAACTGAAGGGCTTGATGGTTCCTACAGATAAATAATTTTGTGTATATTCAAATGCTGGATACCTTTGCAGTTCATGTTAATATTGCCTGTGTTATTGATGTTTATATTAGTATTGAATTCTATAATATTTTTAGTGGGGCTATGGACAATTGGAATTGAATTTAGTTAAGGATTTTAAAACTCATTCATACTTATTAAGAATTATGAAAGAAGAAACAAACTGAACATCATTCATGGGATACATTGAATATTAATGATGTTTAAGTGTTTGTGTGAAAAGTCTAAATTGATGCAATACTAAGGGCAGTATCTTAATGGAGCTGCAAAGCATTTCTTGCTGAATGAAATAAGGTTACAGCAAGATGTTTCCTTTGGTTCCTATCAGGCTGACTTTTGTAAGAGAGAAGTTTGAAAGCTAATTCGCAGGTGAATTTCTTTCATGATGTGCTGAAGTCTGTGGGAATGCATTGCTTGCATTTTGCATCATAACCCAGTGAACAAACATTGCTGGTCAGCATGTGATTATGTCTTGCTTGATAGACAAATAAAAGGCATGAACTAAAGAGGTCTGTTTGAAATTTGTGATACAACCTCTGTTTCGAATTGATAAATTTCATTGCAAGTGAATTTAAGGGACTCAAGAATGAAGATTGAAAGAAACAGGCACCAAAATCAAGCTGGCTAGTCTCACTGATGATTAATTTTATGCATCAGTCGAGCAGCCAGTGGTGCAATGTAACGACTTGGAACATCAGCAATCTGCTGTGGGTATTTCATTGTTTGATATGCCAGGTAAATACTCACTGCTGTAGATGAAACGGGGCTTTTTGGAATGGTCTTTCACCTGGGAAACATTACATGTGACATAAGCCGGATCATTATGAACTTGATTCAGATTATTGTTATTGATAGTTTTTTTCATTCATAACCAGTGACCAACAACAGTTGTTGTATCTTAGTTGACTCCAGCTTTTTTTTTTTTTTTTTTTTGATTTCCCCATGACTTATTCATAATGTTCAGTGTTTTATAACACATTCGTTATTGAGAGAGGTTTGTTGGGTAAACGGCTTACTTACAGGTGATGGGTTCCAGCCATTTTTATTTTTCTCCCTGTGTGTCTGCGTAGAGAGGCAAGGGACAACAAAAACTACCCTGAAAACTACTCTGGAGGGTTTGGGGGGTTAGAGAGGGAAGGGAATGGCTAGGGGGGAGGGGGGGAGGATGAGGGAGCTAAAGTGGTGAGGAAAAATGCTATTTAAATACATTTTTCCCTTAAATTGGAGTATAGCTGCCTTAATAGGCGGGATAAAAAATGGTCATACACACAAAACTCCACTCCCTTTGTTTGGTAGATGGGATTAATCCTTGCGTGTCTATACAGGGAGTGTCCGCAGGAGTATCAGCCTGCGTATGTGAAAAACAAAAAAACATTTGACTTTTTTACCTTTGCTCCATAGTGTGGATGGGCAAGTTAAAACTGAAACCTTTGGTAAGAGGGAGGAATACTTGAGTTTGTACTTGTGGATGGGGGTTGGTGAATTGTATTTGAAAGATTGTTCATACTGAGGAAACAGTGACTGGAGGGTGGAGTGTTGGATCAGGGAGATAGAGGAGTATAATCTGAGGAATGGTTGACTAAATCTGCTAGTATGGATGTGTGTGTCAGAGGAGAGGATGATTAATGTGTGGCCAGAGTATAGCTGACATTAGTCCGACATAACAATGTCATGCTTGCTTTTGTCATGAATCCAGCTTGTTTCTGCACTAATGTCACTGTGTCATCCACAGGCAAACTAATTACACTGTTTTTTTTTTTTTTTTTTTTTTTTTTTTTAATGCTTCCAGTTCGTATAAGCCTATCATGATACCCTCCCTCTATGTGTTTGTGCATGACTCATGTGACATTCAAATGCATGCCTACTTTTCAGCCCCCCTCCGTATCACCTTAACCTGGACTGTCTTATGGAGGAATTGTCAGCTAACAGCTCTGTGCATGCCCAGGATAGAATGCCTACAACTGCTGCCAGTTCTGACATGCATGCTTCAGTGAATTTGGCCATGGAGCCTGGAACAGAACAAACTGCCTTGCAGTCTGGTACTGTTTGGTTCTTCCAGCTCTTTTTCATGTTCATAATGTGTATGTCTGTCTGCTGCTGATTTAATAGTTGTAGTGAATTTGAGTTAGACGTACTTTTTTCCATGCTAAGGAGGAGTCATTTCATGGGTTGTAGGGTCCTTTTAAGTCCTTTCTTTATTATTTTGAATTCTTCAGACAAGGCCTTTAAAGTACTTTAATTTTACCAAGAGGTCCTTTAATATTTTGTCAGGGGCCTTTAAAATGCAATTTGGTCAGTTAAAGTCTTTTAATTTTGCGATGCAAAAGAATATTTTTGGTTGTGGAAAAGAAAAAAGAACTGTAGATATGAAATCAAAAGATCGGCATTTCTGTCAGGTCGTGCAAGCAGATAATGCTTCCGTGCAAGTCTTGCGTTCGAGATTTGATGAGACTTCCAGGCGTCTTCTTGCATCGTTCACACATGTTTACCTGCTGAAATTTTAAGCCCAGTTTTTCATCCACAGTGCCGGGCAAATGATCTTTTCAAGATCGTTGGCTTAGAGATAAGGATTACAAGGACTGGGTTCGGAAAGTTCTGAGTGACGAGCATGTAGCACGCTGTGCGTTTTGCGATTGTTCCGTAAACATTGCCTCAATGGGAGAATCCATGGTAAAGCAACACGCAAAAAACGTGAAGCATCAGAAGAAAGGGAAACAGCGTCAAAGTGACAGTAGATGCAGTGTTGCTGATTTTTTCGTTGGTGGTTTAACGCAGCCCCCGAATCATGATGATTCACTGCCAACTTGACAGCTTGAACCGACACATGTTTCAGCATCCATTCCAAGCACGCCTGATGAGAGACCTGTGTGTGAGTGTGGTGTGTCAGACCTGTGTACCTCTACAGAATCATGAATAATTTCCACAGAAATGAGCTGTGTATTATGGTACTATGGTCATACAATCTCGAACCATGGAGAGGGGGAGGGGAGGGGTGTGGACCAAAAAAAAATAGTTGATAGTGACAGCCGGGGCAAGGGAAGTAAACAGAGTAGATAAGCTTGTTCTGATTATGCCCCCTTCTGTCAGACATGTATGCATGCTGGTTCCATCCCTTTCACGCACACACACACACACACTACAGAGCAAGGCAACCATCATGACTAAGTGTGAAAGGCCTGCCTGGGGTGTGTATGAAATCTGACGCCCATGCTAGTTTAGAGTTGCTGGGCAGTGCAGTGGTGGAAGGGTAAGGGATAGGACAACAGATAAGGGGAAGGGGGAAACTGAAAGGGATAGTTGGTGGATCCAGAATATGCAGTGGCTGTGACTACTGACAGTTGAGTTTCAAAACTGTGACTCGGGTCGCCTTGACTGTTGAAAGGTTAAGTGAGGGGTAAACAGGTCTGGTGCGTGTAAGTGTGCATGGGTGCTTGCGTGAGTGTGTGTGTGTGAGGAAAGAGATCCACACCCTCGAGAGGAGAAAGACAGCCGCTGAAAAGGATGCCTAACAGTTGCTGTTTGAAGCTGATGCACTATGTCTCAAAGCCCAGCAGCAAAGCAGCTTGAGGCTTTTAGGACAAGCCAATGAACTGCATAGTTCTTCCAAAAAAAACAAGAAACAGTGACCCTCTTAGAGAAGGAACTTGTCAAACAAACAAGAAGAGCTGAAGCAAATGTGAAAAACACAGTAGAAGATATTCCCGGCAGGTCCAGTTTTATTTTGGTAGGGTTCTTTTATTGGTCCTTTAAAGTCCTTTTTTTGGTTCATAAGGGATACCTGGGACACGTGCATTTGGTCTGAAGTCCGTGAACCTGTGCAGAATCTTTCTTCTTCTGTGTCCTTGGCAGCCCTGATGTGGCCCATGTGATCCGCTTGCCTGTAAACTTTATGATATGACCTGTCATGAATAGCATTAACAATGCAAATTGAAAAAAAAAAACTCGGTGACCTGTATAGCTGAAAGGGAGGTGGTTTAGACAGGATGGGTGGGATGTGTGCTTTGTAGTGGTTTTAAGAAATAAGCTGGATTAGAATATTGAAGTATGCACCAAAAACTGTTTCGCAGTATATGAGCTTGAAATGAAAAGCAGTGGAAAGTAAGGAATCTAAAATATTTGGAAAGTATTGAAAGCAATGTGTTAACAACCAAAAATGAAGATGATAGGGAGCAAATGACAGAAGTACTGAGACAAGAGTAGATTTATAATTCAAGAAGGATTTAAAAGTAAGAGCCAACATATTATATCTAAGTCTTTCAGGAGTGGACAAATAGTATAGAGAGTGGAGGGTAGGAAAAGTGAAGTTAGATATACAACTAACAAGAAAAATTGCATTGTTTCGGATCCTATGACGTTTTTGAGTGAGGTGAATTCAGCATCCAGCTAATGGTGAATTACAGTAAAACTTGCCGTTAGAAAGACTGCTGTCAAGGAATGAACCAAGCTTATGAACCAAACATGTAAGGAATTTGTTTCCATGTATGTCAGTAAGTGAGATGTTACGCATGATAACTGATTGTTCAGGGCTGGGATTATAGGATCTTTTTTGTGGTAATGAGTAGCCTGTTGTTATGAACCAGTGACTGAACGTCAGAGATGTTTGTCTGTGATAATGTGCTCATGCTGTGAATTTTTTGTCTGTGATAATGTTGTGCTCATGCTGTGATATATGATTGAATTATGGAGGATGAAAATCTCTAGCAGCTGGTTGTCGGCTGGAAATTTGAGGTACAGCAACCAGGGCAAGTACTAAGAGAGACTGTAGACATCAAACAACAGGAAAGGGCCCAAGGACTGATCTTTGAGGAACACAATATTTGAATACTTTTGGAAGAGATTTGTAGAACCATGAGACTGTGGTTAGATGCATAGAAACTACAGTCACATAGTGTCTGAAATTTAAAAAAGAAAAAAATATTTACTCATCGTGTCAGAGGAATAGAATGTTCAAGGGTGTGGAAACAGTAAATAGTTTGAGCAAGGAGAGGAAGGAAACATTGCCATGCAGTGAAATCTGATATGGATTATCAGAAGGGCATTCTGTGCAATGCAATGCAACACAGTGGGGTGCAGGAGAGTCATGTTTTGCCTGTGATTTTCTTGCTGTTCAAGGTTTCAAGGCCTAGTTCTGTAATAAACCAGAGAAATCAGGACTTGCTGTTATATTCGTAATGATTGTATAGTGCACTAGAAAGAAGGATATGTTGAAATAATGTGTTTTTTACAGATGCGGCCAGTCCACCGCCAAACCACATTTCATCCCCACAGCTTAGTGAGCCATTGGCAGCAGGTGAGTGAATTTTTTATGATCATATTTTAGTGAACTTCTTGTGTTGATGATGCTCCCTCTTGTTCTCATTCTCCTAAAACCTGTGCATTTCAACATTGTCATTTTCAATGCACGTCTGGAGAAAACAATCCTGTCTCCTGCCCTGGTCTCTTGCATTACAAAAAAAACTATTTCACACAGAGTTGGACATTCTCATTCAGTTTTATTGTTCAAAGAGATCTTCAGAATTCATCTTTTCACTCAGTTCTGCAAATGATTCACATGTCTGCAGTAGAAACATGTACAATGCACTCTCTGCATGCCTGTTGTTTATAATTAAAGTCATTTTCCTATCTTGTGCTGTCTAGAATCAAACTGAAACATGCACGTACACACATGCACACTCACACACAGAGACACTGACACACACACACACACACACACACACACACACACATGCATACACACATACACATATGTACACACACATACACATATACACACACATACACACACTGTACTAGTTTGGTATATGATGAATTGTTAAGATTTGTTGCACATATGTGCAAATGAAAACACAGTGAACTGACCTTGTCATTCAGAATTGTGGTGCAGACTGAAATGCAAAGTTTGAATTTAGGATACCTTCCTTGCATTAAGTATTCAAATAATTTTGGAAATTATTACGTTTGGATCATGGTTTATGAATAAGGTCAAAAGATTTGTTGGATGCTGAGGTACATACTTAGTAGACAACAAAACATTCAGGTTTAAGCTATTGCTCTCTTTCAGATTGGACAAGAGAAACACGCTGCAAACTCAGTCCTTTAACACAAAACAAGAAGTAGAAAAAGATAGAGATAGCAAAACATATGGAGTGGTTAAAAGGTTGAATGCTGCAGTGTAAATTGGAAACTCATATCTGATATGCATAACATTAATGCTCCACACTTCATGCTGAGCTGTTGATTCCGTTATATGCAATCAGCACTCTTGAAGAATGCTCTTGATACCATTGGTATTGATTGCTACGTCCTTCAGATGTAGGGAAAATGAGCAAGTTGAATAGAAGACGATATGAATAAGTATCTGTTTCATGCTAAAACCTGGAAATGTACAAAGAATGACTAAACTCTCATGCAAAACTAATTTATGGGAAGATGGTTTCCAACTAAATATCTTTTGCAAAGATTATTTCCTCTTTACATTTGATCCTATGTACACACACATAATATGCATACAAAAGCTGCATGTAGTTTAATGTGTGGTGATGTGTTTTCAGATTCATCACCACATCATCATCATCAGCCACCATATTCTCATCCCGACAGTGATCATGTACCTGAGTCCCACCTTGCTCCTGGTCAGCCATCTCTAGGAAGACAGGTCCTGGAGGTGACTTTGCAGAAGGAAGGTGACAAAGGCATCGGCATTACTATTGTTGGAGGGGAGACAACGGGCAGCCTTGACCTTGGTATCTTTGTGAAGTCAGTGATGAAGGACGGGCCAGCAGCCAGAACCAACCAGATCAAGGCTGGGGACCGCTTGATTTGCCATCAATGGTATCAGTTTGGAAGGAGTTCAGCATCACGAGGCTGTGCAACTTATCAGAGATTCTGTGGGGTCGGTTAGACTTCTGTTGTCTCAGATGCAGCCACCTCTCACAATCAAACGAAAGTTGAAAGGAAGGAAAACAAGAAGCAACACTGATGATGTGGATGCTGTGTGCCTTGCTGATGATAAAGATTTGGACACTAACCATGTCTCTGCGGATCATCCAAATATCATTCCTTCCACAAACGACACTACTGTTTCTCAGTCTCCTCATTCTCATCACTTCTCTGTTCCTCATAGTTATCATCTTGGCCCTGACAGTACAGACTTTGTGAGAATGGCAGCATGAAGCCAGTGAGCAATTTTCAGTCCGGATACTTGGCAGCATCGGAGTTGGATAATGGAAATGTTGATTCTGATGCTGGAGATGGCGTGTTGTTGGAGGAGGAAATGCTAGCCGTGGCTGAATTGGATTTACAGAACTATGAGGCGGGTGATATCAGCCAGACACTCGACGCAGAGGCGGAGTTTGACAAGGAGACCCAAGAACTTCAGATCCTGGGAGGTGTGTACAATAAAGAAGAAGAAAAATAGACAGCTAACCAGTTTTATGTGTTTGGTTGAAGTTCTTTTCCCTAGAGTGCTTAATTTTTGTACAGTCACTTTAGCACAATTTTTTTTCTGTACACATGACTGTTATGCATTTGTTATCCAGTGAAATATTGTTTTGCTTTACGTAACATGTCAAACCGTAGCAAGTCTGAGAAATGTGATTTCTAACATGCCTGAATTAAGCCCCTCTTCATGGTGATGTCTGAAGCTTGTGTATTCACTTCCATACAGCTGGCCTCCATCGGCTCATCCATTGTCCTCCTTCCTTTGTCAGTCTGTCATATTTTCAGGCACATTCAGTGCCTTCATGGAATTTTTCACTTCTAAGCAATTCACAGATTTCATTGAAATGGAAAAATGAGAATCGGCTACTCTTTGTTTTTTTCACCTTTCACACCCTCACCTCACACCCTCGTCCCTTCCTCCTGTCCCCTCCCTTTATTCCGTGCCTTCCTGTGCTTTCCTTTCCATCCCTCATCCCTTGGTGAGCTTTTTCCTGTGCACTCTTTTCTGTTTCACAACCAAGGAATTCTATGCTGTTTTGTTTGTCAGTTGGCCTGTATTGGTGCATGAAAAAGGGTTTATAATAAACAGAAATATTGCAACTTATTCATGGGTGTTGTGTAGCTTCAGCTTTTTATCCTCCCCCCCTCCCCCCCCCCCCACCTCCCAAAGAAAGATATTCAACGAAAAAATAAAGATCAAGGGAGATAAACAAATGTGGCAGTGAAATCTCTTGAGTGCTGGTATGCTAGTAGAAGACACTGACATCAAGAAATCTCGTGTAAACTTCTTGGCGAGAGTGAGCAGTCACTGTTTTTGTCTGCTTGGTCGAAGCTTCTTTTCTGAGACAATGTATGTCAAATAAGGTTGGCTCTTTCCACCGGTCACACTGTATAAAGAAATGTTGCATTCTCCAGCATTTGTTGGGTAGTAGAGTAGAAGTGACAGACCACTTTTGGCAGATTTGACTTGTGTGACATGACTGAAGACATGGGAAGCTCTTGATTGTCTGGGGGTATTGTGGCTGCCCAGGCAGCAACACATCCATACTGAGTTAGTCACAAATCCATCTGCCTACCCTGCCAGTGCTTGACTTTTTGTCTGTGTGTGTTTGTCTTCGCTCTTTGTTCAAGTTGCCATTGATATTCATTGATTTGTGTGTGAAAGGTTTTTTTTCTTTTGAGATTTGGGGTGCTTGAGGTTTTAATAACTTTTATTACATTTACTCCATCAATACTTACTTTATGGTTGTCTCTCCTTTTCGTGATCCTGTTAGTGTTTTTTATCTTTTCTTTAGTTTCCTTGCTTATTGCCAATTTGAACCTTGAGGGAGAGTAGGGACTTTGCATTTTGTCACCAGGCTATGGAGAGTTATGGCCTTTTGATCTCTGGCGCTGAGTTCTGGGTTGGGAACTGTACAGAGATGTTCTGAAGTGACTAAGTTGAAGAAGAAAACAATGCCTCTGGTCGCCATGCTCCCCCATCGTTTTTTTTTTTTTTTTAATACTTAGGCTTTTGTTTGGACAGGTAAGTAGGGTGAAGAGAAATTTTACAACTAAAAGTAGTTTGATGACATGCTTACCTGCCCAAACACTGGGATGCCCTTCCACCTCCCCGCTGACTTAGGAGAAGGTGCAAAAACTGAGCTAGGTCCAATACTGTGCCATGTTGTAAACTCACTCTGGCTGGCCTATCCAGGGATTGAGGTGAAGTAAGCTCCTTGCTTTCTCAGTTTTTTTGGTGGGGGGATGGGGGGCCTGCTGATAACATGGCGTTCCCTGCCAAGTGGGAATAAGATATTGTTTGAATTGGATATATATATATATATATATATATATATATATATATATATATATATATATATATATATATATATAACCTCCAATAGAAGAAAAATTCCGTTTCATTTTTGGCCACCAGGTTCTTGAGCAAAGAAACAAGCAAAAATTGAGTTTGAAAATGTGCAGTTTACCTACAATTTAAAGGATTTCATTGCATCCGGATTCATTAATTACAAATAAATGTTACTGTTTTTTTTAACAAAATAAATTTTGATTCTTTTTGTGATCAACATTCTTGATAGTTATGCATGTGCATTATTGTTTTTTTTTTTTTCAACAGATATTGCAAACATGACAGTGGACAATTCCGATACAGATTCAGATTTTGAATCGGCAGTACAAGCAACAGTGGAGGGGAAAGTGCGCCGTTCCTCCAGCAAAAAGACCTGTGATACAGGCTCCTCATTCAGGTAAAGATCTAAACAAGCCTGGGCAAGTGAAATCAAAAGAAAGAAAACTATCGTGAAAAGCTTGTGGTTGTAAGATTTGACATGAAATAAGATCATTTGTGGTGACACTAACTTGGTAAGGAATGCTGAGCAGAGCTGGAGGGTCATACTAATCACATGCGTAAGGATGTGTCAGCGTACATGCTGTGAATGAATGAGTGTATTAATCTGGGCTAAATTTGATTCATGATGTCAAGATCATGAATAATCAGATAAGAGTTAGGACAAAATCAGCATATTTTATACATTGCATTTAAACAACTGTGAAAACAGGATGAGCAACAACTTTGAAACAAGTATGAATAGATCAGTCAACACCTTGTCAAAGCACACCTTGTGCTAAACACTTCCATCCAAACATTCTCCACAGATAAGCTCAACCATGTAAAACCATGCAAGCCCACATCTTTGCTCCTCCCCCTCTCCCATACCACTTTTGTTCTGTCCACACATAGAGAGCAAATTAACTTGCTTAAAGGAAATTGTAAAGAATTAAGTGTTAAACAGGTTTATGGTTTGGAAGCCCAGTGATGGCCCAAATGTTAGGCAGTGGTATGAGCAAGATGATTGACTGACATCTCACTTACTCCTCCTGTTTCAGTGTGATTTGATTCTGTGACTTCCAGTGGCTGACAGTTGCGCATGTACTGTAGCAGCAACTTCTGAACAAGACACAGGCAAACAACTTGATATTACCCAAATTTTCAACACAATAAATTAAAACAATCATCAAAACAAAGTTATTATTCTTCTGTACAGGTTTTTTTTTTTTTTTTTTTTTTTTTTTTTTTTTTTTACTATTTCAACCCCTCATTTCAGCGTTTGACATCCCAGTAATTCTACTTTTGCTCTTATACTTCAATAACCATATGCAGTCATCTCGCTTTGAAACCTTTTTTATTTTGTTGTCTGTTTTTATTATATTTTTCTTGAGGGTCACAGCAGGGATTTTATGATAATGGAGCTATTTCAAAGGTTATCTGTTGCAGGAAGAGCATGGGTGTTTCATCACCAGGTTCTGTCATTTATGAAGTGGTGCTGGAGAAAGAGAAAGGATCACTTGGCATCATGATCTCAGTACGTACTCTTAGAATAGTTTCAGTAAGCTTGATAATCATTGACAGGTCCTCCCCCCTCCTCCACCTACGGCCACACCCACCCCCCTTTAGAATGCTGGAAGCTTTTTTTCAGTATAAATTTTTTCTCACCTTCCAGATATTCTGTGCTCATTGCCTCTTTTCTGTCTCTCTCTTTAACTCTACCATTCCTGTCTTCCATTAGTTTTCTGCGTTTGATTCACATGTCCTTATTTTACCAAGTCTTGAAACCGTTTATTTTTTTCAAAGCCCACTAAATTCTATGATGAACTCACAGATCCCACTGGTTATGGTGTATGGTGATGATGTTATAAAGCTTTGACACATCTAGTTCTAGAAAAACAAGAACATACAAGGAACGAATTCAACATCACTGGTCCTTTTTTGCACAGGCTTATAAGCTACAGACCCTCAAAAACATGATTTTTCGTGAAGTAAGATCAAATGTTAATGAAGCTTGTTCTCTTAGATCCAGACTATTTTATGCAGTTGACATGCCTGCTTCACCTTTTGGTCTTTTGTTCACAGGAAGGAGAGCAGTACAACAGGCTATATGTGCAGTCCCTGGCGCCAGGAGGACCTGCACAGTCAGGAGGCATACTACAGCCAGGTTAGTCCTGCAATGGTGCCATGTACATTCTTTGAGAAGGGTGATAACAACCAGCGGTCTCGCATGATGCTGGAGTAGTAAGCATTCATATTTTAACATATATCATATTTTTGTGTTTGCCTCTCTCTCTTGCTGGGCTAAAGCCAGCACCTCAGCCTGTTTGTAATCATTCAGTTTCAGTAAGCTGCCTTTAAACCTCTATCGAAGTGGCATTGCCAGATTCCTTATTCAAGGCTTGGTAGGAGCAGCTGGTAAACTGAGGTTTGGCCAGGCTGTTGTGATCTGGCATTTTAGACTAGTATGCATGCAGCAATGCCAGTTGGATGGAACAGGAACTGTGATGAACTCCATACTGCCTATGGTCTTTATAGCCATAGCATTGTTGATCCCTTTGTTGCTGATCAATCATTCAGAGGTTTGCTAATGTCAATGTTGACTATGGAGCACCATGACACTGATACTGGGTCTCTCTGGTGTTCAGTGATGCATTTGTATTTGATGTGAAAACGTTCTGTGATGCTGCAGGTGATTGTCTGCTTGAATTAAAACGGGCAGTCCCTGAAGGGTGTTACCAGGAAGGATCTGGAGAAAACAATGAAGACTGCTCCTGACGTATGCTTGCTGAAAGTAGTACTAAATCCCTGGATGCCCTCTCACAGGGCCACGGTACAGAGCAGGTAGGTGTTCCTTATGTTTTGTGCAAAGTAATTTCTTTGAGCTGAAAAGGGCTAAGCAAATGGTGGAAGATCAGTCACAGTCTATCAAAAATTAAATAAAGATTGGGCAGTTGTAATGAGTAGCATCCTTCATTTTTGAAAGAATGTTGATAATCTGTTCTAAACAGTTAATTGCGGATGGAGCAGTTGGTATCTGAAGCTGCATTGCTGCAGAACAAAGGATTATTTGATCAGCCTGATTTTTCTCATACTTACCTGTCCTAACAAATGTCTTATTCCCACTTTGCATGGAACAATATTATAAGGATCCCCCCCCCCCCCCCCCCCCCCCCCCCCCCCCCCCCCCCCCAAAGTAATTAATGGGAGAACAGGGAGCTAATCTCGCCTCAATTTTCAAACAGGCCAGCAGCAAGAGTGATTGCCCTTAGTGAAAACATTTCCGGACATCCCCTCTGCTCCCCTTTCGTTTACCCCCACCCCACCCTCCTATATGTGTGTGTGTGTGTGTATGTGTGTGTGAGGGAGGCAGAGAGACTCAGAGTAGACTATTTCTCACACAAATAGTTGTAGAAATTAGGATAGCTTGATTACTTTGATGTACCCAGAGTGACAGAATATGATGATTGTGTGAGAGGGATAACATTGGATATATTAGTCTGACTGTGGACAGAGTGTTTACAGAACTGATGCTTTTTACCCCCAATGAAGTTGAGCTCTTGGGTACATATGAGGTATTTCTGCTGATCAGTGTAGTTCAAAGGTGCCAAGAGTTTGTAAGATAGAACTGATTATGAGCATTTATATACAGTTTACATCCCAAGTTAGTAAAAAGGCTTGAAATATTTTCAAAACAAACAAACAAACAAATGAAAACAACCAGAAAATGTGAAGGTACCTGATTCAACTTAAACAAATAACTGTTTTTCTCTTGGAATTACAGTTGTATTATTTTGCGTGAGAGAAAAAATATACATTTCACATTGTGTTTAATTTAAATACTACTTTTTGTGTAAAAATACCGAAAGTCCATGCAATGAATACTGAATTGTTATGTAAAAGGATAAACAAACAAGTCTGGCTAAGTATGAGAAAAAACAATAAATGCAGCATACTTAAAAAGAAATACACCACCTTCCCCACCAAAAAAAAAAGAAAGGAGACAAATTTATTGTAGTGTGTAACCATTGTATTGGCACGTTGTAACCGTAGAGCAACAACTCTTTCTAACTCTTTAGCATGAAATTGTGTCGTGGTTCTTCTGTGTCTTTGACAACATCCCATTCTGTCTTAGTTGTTAAATTGGTCCATGGCACCTTCCACATCATGTGGTGCATACCCCATGAAAAGGGCCCCTGTATCCGCCATGATGGCTTGCCTCAGTGGCCCTTGCACAATGTTCATGTTTGCCCATTATGTATGATAACATTGTTTTGAATTGAATAGGCCTAATACGTAACTGTGAGACTTAAGTATTTTACGTTTGACCCTGAATATCAGTGATTCTCTTATTGTGAATATTTAACTTAGGACAGTCTTATTTTGGGGGATATATGAGAGTATGTGTGAAGGAGAAGTGATCATATATATAGTTTGGTTTCAGTCGAGTAAAGGGGATGGCTCCGTGCAGCAAGGTGCCACCACAGCAGTATCAGGAGAAATGTCCTTTGAAGAAATGGCGGGACTTGACTCTCAGATTTCTCCCCCGTCTGCATTTGCTTCAGCGGCTCCTACTCCTAGTAGAGACGCCTCCCTCCATTCCTATTGTTCCACCTCCTCCCCCACTGACCTTTGACACGCCACATGTGGAGGATGAACGCTCAAACAACACACAGAGTGACATTGATTCAGATGTTTTGGATAGTTCAAGATCAGAATTGGAGCAGATTTACCGATCAGCAGAGAAATACCTGGACAGTGATATAGAAGACATTGAACTGGATGCTGTAGCGGGTGTGGCAAATCTGCACATGGATGCAGATGACAGTATAGATGGTGCAGGATCTCACCGGAACAGACACAGTGGCAGCAATCAGCAGAGAGATCGTGGTGATATCAGTGATGACATTTCAGCAGCCTCTGAAACGGTGAAGAACACATCACCGCCAACTGTTCGCTCAGTTGGGGCTGCTTTGCATCCGTCTGGGAAATCACAGAGTAAATCTCTACTGCGGCAGGATCATGTAATAGAAGCTACAGAGAGAGAGAGTGATAGTGCGGCAGATGAGCAGGTATGTATTATTTGTAGCTGTTTCTCTTCGCCAGCCTTTGCTTTTTCCCCCTTGGGTCTCCCAGTGTTTCTATCTTTCTTTTTTTTTTTTTTTTTTAACTATTCAAGAAAAATGTTTCAGCCTGGGAAAATACAAACAAAGCATGTTTTTCAGTAGTTTTATGGCTCTGAATGCTGAAGTTTGCGTATTAGTTCTTCATCATTTAGAAAAGCACTATATGCCGGATATTGTTTTGCACTGGCTTGTTGTAACACGTGTAAAGGTTTTTCCAAAAACATTTGTGCGTTGATGCAACTCTCATCGCCTTTCCTTCTCATAAGCTGAATAAACTCATTCTTGCACAATTAGATTCTTCCATTTTTGTGCGTGTGGGGTTTTCTTTTCTTTTTTTTTTTTCTATTTTGCTTTTCTCTTGGTACTTGTGTTTATTTGTGTATTTTGCCTGTAAAATTGGCGTCGTATACTATACATGTCAGACCATAGCATTAAACGGCTGTCAGTCAGCTCCGTCAGGCCGAAGTTTTTGTGGCCAATGCAGTAATAAGATAGTCACGTGACGCCCACCCTACTTCCGCCTACGGAAGATGCCGAAGTTCGTGTACTGTACGTCATTCTTCTTCGGCCTGTCACCCAAGCAAGATAAGTCTTGTGCTCTGTCTCGCCTATACTTTGCCTTTGTGTAAAGATTGCTGTGTTCGCATTCTGAACTCATTTATTTGTGGCTTGTGCTTATCCCTCAGAGTATCTTGACGTGTGAGGTTATCGCTGGGCTAGCATTCTAACCTTATTTTCGGAATTTTCTCGCGATTGTTCTGCTTTCCGCGTCACCGGTTCAGCTTGATTGGCATTTTCCATCGCCGCGTTCATCGCTGGTTCGGTGCCTCTCTTTATCCATCGGCCTCCCTTTTCAATCGCCTTCGGCCCAGTCGCCACTAAATTCCGTTTTCTCCCTCGCCGTCATTTATTCCACAACCTCCTGTGCGACGATCGTGAGCCAGTCTCGTCGCCATCTTCCTGTCTCGTCGCCATTTTTTGTTTTGCGCCGGTCTCCCCCCCTCTTGTCTCCAACTTATACCCCAGTATTTTTACAGGGGGTTGTTTTCGTCCACAATTTAATTCCTTGCCCCCTTCCCTCATTTGCCAGAAATTCTCGCTCGCCTTCGTGTCCTCAACGATCGCGATCGACGTTGTCCTGGTATTTACACGTGGCGTTACTCAGCACTTTGCGCCACGCCACGGTCGCGCTTCTCACGCAGCAGTTTCGCCTTTTCGCCTTTTCTGCTGCGCTTTGTGTCCCTGTACGGACTTGTTTTCCTTATTTTCCATTGTGTACGTTGTTCATTTTATTTTTGTGTGCGCGCACGGTCGATCGATTGCCCTAGTTATTCCCCTCGATCGACCGTCGTGACTTTCTCGCTTACGATCGTGTGCTCCGGTTTTTCGCTCGGCGCCATCGCCCAATATGGTGAAGGACTCGGCTGGGTCGAGCAACAACTCTGACGTGCAGGGTTCGCGCTCTTTCCCGGAGGACCCACGAGTTGGTTCCAACCCCGAGCGAACCGTTCTCTCTCCTTGGAGAACGGACGGCCGCGGTAGTTGGAGATGACCCTCCCGCGGAGGGGACGCGGGAATCTCCCTCCTCTACCCGACCGACGGACGCACGACCGTTGCGTTCGAAAGCTAGAAGGCAACCGGCGGCTATTGCTAAGTGCCTTTCATTCGACATGCCCAGGAAATCTAAGGGCAAGGCCCCACTTAAGGGACCCCCCCTAGCCAAAACTTCCCAGCGGGAGTCCGCTTCGCCCCCAGCCACCCTGCCTTCTAGCTTTCCTGCGCTTACACACTCATCACCTTACTATGCCGAGTCACGCGACCCCCGGCCCCCCCGGGACCCTTGCCGGGCCGCGGACAGGCACGGGTGACGGCCTTGGGCTGGAACCCCCACCCGTCACTCGCATGTATGAGACAGGCGGGTCCCACTTCTTCCCCCCATCTGGACTCGCCGTCTCACGACGCTCTCCCCCCCCCGTGCACAGGTGCAGCCAACCCCTGCACGAGGAGCGTCCCCCCCTTAGCTCCGGATGCAGTGTTATGGCCACGTCTTGGCACGACCATGCACATGTCCATAACTCTGGGCGTATGGGAACACCGAGTGCATCCACCGGTTGTGATCATACACAAAGACGGCCGACCAACCCCCCTCGCCCCGTCGCAGGTTCCCCTAGGGGGTCAGGACGTTGGGGGCCCGACCTACTCGGCCCCCCACTTGGGCAACGTCCTCGGTCCCGTTCCTCCGGGGGGAGGATCTACCAGCGGGACCACGGGTAACCTGCCCCATTCCTCTGGGGCCCGGCATGCTCCCGGGGGGGGGGGGGGGGACATACTACGGTCGATTATTATTCCCCCCCTGCTGCCCCAGGTTACCCCGGTCCCCGGCGCGTCGAGTCCCTGCACAGTACTCTGGGCCGCCACAGCCCGCTTATCTCCCCGGGGACCAGTGGCTCTATGCCCCCGAGAGGGACCAGTGGCTTAATACCCACACCCAACCTGAACAACTATTTGGTCGATTGTGGCACCCAACCTCACAGACTTGGGTCGACCTGGGTCTCCCACCTCGGGCGCTGTCCGATCGGCAGTCCGGGCTCCCCACCCTAGCCCGTCTGCCGAGTATAGAGCCACGAGGGTCCCGCCCTCCCCCCCCCCCCCCCCCCACCCCCCCCCCCCCCCCCCCACCCAGGGCGGGACCCTCGCGCCCCGCGCACTTGCCTCCTGAGGAAGACCTCCCTTCCCAGGAATTAGACTCCCCACAGCCTGAGGAGGACTACGATGAGGACCTCTTCTCATCACTTTATGACATCAACACCATTGAACGGTTTCGACCGGACTTGGTGTCGAGGGACGCCCCTCCCTCTGCCCGATATCTTGGCCTTTCCCTGAGATCGTTGGGCCGCCCCCAGCCCAACACTCAAGACTCAGGATTGTAGCTCCTCAGTCCCTCACTTCACTGTGGGAGAGTCCGGCGAAACGCGCCAGGGGTGCAGACGCCGTCCCCCCACGCCGGGTCAAGACCTTCCCCCGGCACCCAATGCGGCCCCTTTCGGCGCCCTACTTGGGACCCGCAGGAAGCACCCTGTTACCTCCCTCTTTGCTGACAATCCGGCCACCAGGGGAGTGGGCCATCTCCCAATCGGATTGTCGCCTGATACCCAACCGGGCCCCCCCCTACTTCGGCCACCACTGTCTCCTTTAAGGCGTTAAAGGACTGGGACCGAGTAGCCCGGATGGGCATCTTACACACCACTGCAGGGCATGCCTACCTTAGCATGCTCTTGCAGAGGGCGGAGGTACTCTGGCCTGGGGATGACGGCGCCGTCCCAGGGCCTTCGGATACAAACTCCGAACCCCACCAGGACGAACTTCGCTTGTTCAGCGATCCCTTCATGCGACACCTAGTCAACAGGATATCGCATCACTTGTCGCTGCGGCGGACAGCGCAGCAACAACGACCCATTTTAATTGTCTGCTTGTGGCTAGAGACGCGGTGCTTGCACGCTCCTCGCTCTCCCCCCCGGCACTCAGGGCATCCCTACGATGTGTCCCGGGCCAGGATCACTCGCTCTTTGGCGAGTACTCCACCTCGGCTATGTCTCTCTCTCTCGAGGAACGCAAGCAGGCGGCGTCCTTCGCCCCCCGGCCTCAGCCACGCCCTTCCAGACCCCCCTTTCGGTCTTACCCCAGGGCCAACAGCCCACTCCGTACCCCCGTCAAGCCGCATTTCACACACGCCGGGCCGGCCAAGCGCCCACTTAACTCGCAGAGGCCTAAACCAAAACCTCGCCAGAATTTTCGGTTCGGCCAGCACGGCCCCGCAGGTGACTGGAGGACACTCCCGTAGGGGGCATGGAACTGGCACAACCTGCCCAGCAAGACACCGGCCCACTGTACCCCTTCCCCCCGGGACCATCGGCTCCCCTGGGCAACCTCTCCCGGCATGCCCGCCAGTGGCGACGTATGGGCCTCAGCCCCTGGGTAGTGTCGGTGCTTCAGGATGGGTTTCGCCTACCCTGGGCGCACGGTCGCCCTCCCCTCATGCGTTTTCCTCCTCCGTCCCCCAGCGACCCCCCACCTGCCCAGGCGGAGGCCCTCCGCCTGGAAGTCCTCGAACTCCTACAGAAGGGGGCCATCGCAGAAGTTTTCCAGCCCAACCCCGGGTTTTACTCCTCCCACCTGTTCGTGATCCCCAAACCTTCGGGGGGATGGAGGCCCATCCTCGACCTTTCTCCCCTCAACAAGTTCCTAAGACATACCAAGTTCAAGATGGACACACCCTTCCAGATCAGAGACTCCATTCACCATTTAGATTGGGCGACCTCCATAGATCTGAAAGATGCGTATTTCCAAATCCTTATCCTTATCCACCCCCGGCGCACAGACGTTACCTCCGGTTCGTCTGGCAAGCTCGGGTGTTCCAGTTCAAAGCTCTCCCCTTTGGCCTCTCCCTGGCACCCTTCCTCTTCACGAAGGTTGTCAAGGAGATGGCCGCCCTGGCCAGGCAGGAGGACATTCGCCTCCTGGTTTACCTCGACGACTGGCTTGTCCTAGCCTCCTCCCAGGCAGTGCCAGGCCCACACCACCCACCCTCCTCAGCCTTTGTTTCCCACCTTGGGGTTTGTAATCAACCCCCTCAAGTGCGAACTTATTCCCAGTCAGAGGTTCTCTTTCCTGGGCATGAGTTTTTTCGACACGATTACCATTACCATGAGTCGCCCCGACCCCGGAGAGGTCCGCCCGGATTGTGGACCTCATCGTGCGCCTCCGAGAAGCCTCGCACACCTCGGCCAGAACTCTGTCCTCCCTCTTAGGGATGATGGATGATGGAGTCCCTTTCCCCCATTCCGCTGGGTCGGGTCCCCAAACGCCAGCTGCAGAGGGAGTTCCGTCGTCGTTGGTCCCAGACCTCGGACCGCTGGGACCTGACCATTCCCCTCGGCCCCTGGTTCTCGGGTGCCACGGAGGAATGGCTCAATCCGTCCACCCCCTGATCACCGGCGTTCCGATCTCTCTCCCAACTCAGTCCCTCGAGCTATACACGGACGCCTCCAACTCGGGCTGGGGGGCCCACTTGGGGGACAGTCATGCCTCGGGGATGTGGGACACACAGATGGCTCGCCTCCACATCAACATATTAGAGTTGGAAGCGGTCAGACTGGCCCTCCTCCACTTCCAGCATCTAATCTCGCACCGACTGGTTCTCCTCCTCACGGACAACACGTCGGTAGCCCATTACGTCAACAAGGGGGGGGGGGGGGGGGGGGGGGGGGGGGGGGCCTCTCTCTCTCTCAGAGGCCCTCCTTCGCTGGTGCCACGCACGGGGAACCACCCTCCGTGCGAGACACATAGCGGGGACACGGAACATCCTGGCAGACACTCTCAGCCGGTCAGGGACCCTTCTGCACACAGAGTGGACCCTGAACAAGCTGACACTAACCACTGTCTGGGATCACTGGTTCAAGCCATGGTCGACCTATTTGCGACACGGTTCAACCATCGACTCCCCATGTATGTCTCTCCCCAGTCCCGGACCCCCGAGCGTACGCGGTCGATGCGCTCTCCCTCCCCCCTGACGGGACTTGTCGCCTACGCCTTTCCCCCCTTCCCCACTTCACAAAGTGATCAGGAAGGCCAGGCTGGAGAGACCCAAACTCATCCTCATAACCCCATGGTGGCCGACTCAGTCGTGGTTCCCCGGACCTCAGGTCCCTAACTCACGTTCCCCCTCTCCAGCTAGCCCCTCGGTGGGACTTGCTCAGACAACCTCGCTCGGGCCTCCCTCACTCCAATCCAATCCCCTGATGCTTCGCCTACACGCTTGGCTTCTATGCCAGCCAAATTGCGACCACCGGTCCCCCCCCGCCCCCCCCGCCGACAGACCCCGGTCTGTCCTAGAGACCCTGACAGAAGCGGGAGCATCGCAGGGACTACGAGACTTGGCCTCGGCCTCGCTCGTAGGGCTAGCACAGAGTCCCTCTATAATTACAGATGGGAGAGATGGGTCACGTGGTGCACGGCTAACTCGGTCCCCCCTACCTACACCCCCCCAACATCCAGCTAGGCAATTTCCTATCCCACCTTTCGTCCTCCTTAAAACTCTCGGCTAGCTCCATTCGGGGCTACCGATCGGCCGTATGCACCACCATCCGACAGCTCGGCGGCCCATCTTTCGACAATGACTTTCTACTCAAGAACTATCACGGGGGGTTGCCCTACGGGAAGCTCAATCCCCTAGGCGCGCCCCCTTGTGGGACCTTTCTGGTGTTAGGCGCCCTCAGAAAACCCCCCTTTCGAGCCCCTCCGCTCCATTCCCTTTGACCTCCTCTCCTTCAAGACCACCTTCCTTCTCTCCCTGGCCTCAGCCAGAAGGCGAAGTGAGAGATTCATGCCCTCAGCGGGGACCCTCGGGACATCGCCTTTCACAGAGACGGCTCGGTCTCACTTAAGTTCCTACCTGAGTTCCTAGCGAAGAACCAGGAACCGGGCACAGCCTCTCCTTCCCTCCTGATCCGCTCTCTAGCGGATATCTTAGGCAACGAGCGGGGTGGGGACATGGACCTGTGCCCCTCTAGGTGCCTCAGATACTACTGGGAGCGTTCCCCCCCAGCCCCAGGCGTTCCTCGCAGCGACGCCTTCTTATCTCCATCAACCCCAACAACAAGAAGGACATATCGGCGGGCACTATCTCTAGGTGGCTATCCAATACTATCAGATCTGCCTATGCCCAGGCGTACAAAGACCTCCCAGCCCTGTCACCCCGAGCCCATGAGGTCAGAGCGCTGGCCACGTCCTCAGCGTTCCAGCACTCTGTCCCCGTGCGCCATCTCCTGGAGGCAGCCTACTGGCGTTCGGAGAACCCTTTCATAAACTTTTATTTAAGGGACATCCGCATGACCAGGGCTGATGGTTCTAAAGGGATTTCATTTGTGGCGGCCAATGCAGCCATATCGGTCTACCCCAGGAACCATTAGGGCGCTCGGCCCCCTCCTATTACTTTAAATTCTGCTATGGTCTGACATGGTATAGTATACGACGCCAAAATGGGGAGTTTGTGTTATACTCCCTGTTTGGCTAAGTATACTTACCATGTCAGACTCTAATGCCCGCCCTACTACCCTTCCCCTCTAGCGCCAAGTTCCCTGGGGTTTTGCTTGCGCGCAGGCCTCATTGAATGACGACGTACAGTACACGAACTTCGGCATCTTCCGTAGGCGGAAGTAGGGTGGGCGTCACGTGACTATCTTATTACTGCATTGGCCACAAAACTTCGGCCTGATGTACATGTTTGGAAGAACTGAATTATCCCTTTCTAAGGCCTTAAAAGTGAAAAAGTACCTTGTATTTGTTAAATTTGTAAAGATGAAATTGTTCCCTGGAAAAGAAGTGTGGTTGCTGCAAGTGATTTCGGTTTCAGCATGGATTCTAGAGTGAGTTCTGTAAGTTTTTTGTTATTTGGAGATTCTTTGGAAATTTTACCCTATGGTAGTATCATCATAGTAAGTGAATTCTGCTTTTATAGATCATAGAAGATACCCATACTCTGAAATGAAGGCAATGCTCTCTTGACTGTAAATGGTTCTTGAGGGAATCAGTCTTATGCTTATAGATTCGGATTATTGTGTTTTTTTTTTTTTTTTGTTTTTTTTGTTTTTTTTTTTTTAGTTCGTAGAACTTTGTCAGTAGAGTCTGTAACTTGTGTAAGCCTGTATTGCGCTTCCAGGTAAGTGAGGAGGGAAAGACATATTTAGAGCAGTCACATGTACTTTGAGACTTTTTTCAACACGGTTCAGGAAAAGATTTTCTGTTCATTTTGCTTCGCTTGTCATTTTGAGAAATTCTCTGACTGGTAAGAACACGTTAGTTATTGTTTGCCTCGTCAAGTTCTGGATGCAGTTAAGACAGAGGAGGATGGAGGAGTTGGAGAGGTTGGTTGGGGGGGGGGGGGGGGGGGGGGGAGTTGGGAATCACCAACATGAAATCATGTGTAAAATGTGAGCCAGACTTTGAGCAGTTTTTTTTTCACAGGTGGAGGAGTTTACTGTCGACCTGGTAAAGAGCCCTGGTGGAGGTCTGGGCTTTACTGTGGTGGGTGGAGTGAACACCACAGGAGGGTGCTACATTAAAGCCGTGGTGCAGGACCCAGCTCTTTCTGATGGACGTCTGCATGCAGGTGACAGGCTCATCCAGGTGACAAAATTTAGATATATTCTACCCTTGTTTGATTATTGTGATATGTGTCTTATCTTTATGTGTCCATTGTCTGTTGAACCTCAGAGTGTCTTTTCATGATTTAGTGTAGAAAAGTGAGAGAACGTAATGTAAAAATAAAAAAAAAAAAAAAGATGCCCTGTTTTATTGAAAAAGGAAAAGGATCAAACTAAGCAAAATGTTCTCTCCTAGATTTCTAATCTCCCGGACAAGCTAAGTGAAAGCAAATGGTTATAACCTATGTGCAGTCTTGAGCTGATCTAGTGTGCAGTAGGAGACAAGTATTTTACATCAATATATATATATATTTTTAATCAACAAAACAGAAATGCCCCTTCTTCGTCTTCTTCCGTATTTCTTTTCTTTCTTGCTGTGTGAAATGATGTGTAACTAAATACTGACATTCAGAGGTCATTGGACTGGGAGAGCTCTGCTTTGAGATACGGTAATTTAATTAGATTCAGACAGGTGTGTACCTTGTTGTTTTTTTTCAGGTTACATTCCATTTTTACATGTATTCTTTAGGGACAAGAAGGAGTATATGTACCTGTCTGCATCACTCTAAAGGATTTTTTCTTTTTCTTTTCTTTCTTTCTTTAAAAAAAAAAATTAATTGAAGAAAATACCTTTTTTGTGTGTGTGTCTTGAAGGTAAATGGCCAAGACATGACAGGATTAAGCCATTTCGAGGCTGTGACATTCCTGAGACAGACACCAAAAGAAGTATCTATCAAGGTTTGGCGTTATTATCACGCCACCCAGCCATCCTTCCCTCCCCCACATAAAATGGGAAAGAGTGGACTGCCAGATAAGGTACAGCATGTGACAGGTGTCGGGAAACAGCAGGAAAGTTATGCACAGGTGAGGTCGAAAGGCACACTTTGGTTGGTTGGTTTGTATTAGGCATGGGCCTTTGTAATCCATGGAGGTGGCTGTTGTGATTAACTAGACTGTAGAAAATATGATTTGATCTGACATCAGGGTGATTTGATAAAAATGATAAGAAGATATTCTAAGAATCTCCAAGTGATATACAACTGCTATGAGCATGCATGTATACCTGTCTTTTTTTCACGCGCATGCACACACTTGCTCTCTCCCCTCCTCCCTGTCAAGACTTACTTATGCTCACAGTCAAGTCCACACCACACACACATGAGCATGTGCATGTATGTGTGCACACATGCACCCTTGCGTATAAACAAATAGGGCACCAGGGAAAAGACTGCTCAAAAAACTGCTTTTATAGAGACTGGTTTTGAAGAATGAAAGTGATGGACTGGCAAGCTTTGTTTTTATAGACTGGTTTTGAAGAATGAAAGTGATGGACTGGCAAGCAGAGACCGACAGTGAGTTCCAGGTTTGTGCAGCAGAAATACTGAAGGCTCTTCTCCCATGCTTTTCTCTGTTGAACTGTGGTGCGTGGAAGATTTTGTCAGCAGCAGAAGCATGAAGAGACCTTGATAGACCATAGGTGTTTAGAAGTTCAGAAAGGTATCGGGGTGCAATTCCAGTACCACGTGGAAGTCAGTAGAGTTCTTTAGAGAGGTGTGTAATGCTGAAACTTGCATGTTTTAAAGAGTAGTTTCACAGCAGTTTTTTAGTTGTTGGAAAAGTCTTAAAATTTTCTTTGAGTAGCCAGCAAGCTGTGAATAGCCTTTACAAAATACATGCAGTTAACGTGTGTCTGAGGTTTTGGTGAACAGAACTGATGCATCTGAGTTCAGTTTATGTGGTCTAACACGTTTAATTGTATGTTGATTCATAGAGAGATTCTGATCAAAGTAAAAGCTAAGATCAAGCATGTGATCAGAGAAAGGAATAGTGGTGTTTCCAAAAGAGATGGTAGGTGATATAGGAGAAGAATCTGTAGCATGTTGGTGAAATGTATTTGTCACTATCTGGGCTGGCACTATTTGAGTCGTTTTTTCTACTTTCTTTTTAATACCTTGAATTATTGTCTCAGGTAAATAAGAAAAGAATTACGTTATAGTGATGAATGTGATTACTAGCAGGTGATCAACAAAAGAAAACCAACCCAGAACAAAACAAAACACACATGGAAAAACTGTCATGACGATGATGGCTTTTAGATGAGAGTACATGGAAATGTTTTGAGAGGCTCTCGTTCTTGATGTTCTTGTTATGCCTGAAGCAGCTAATATGAAACCCTATAGAAAAATGCTGATACTTTCTTTTGTTGCATTACCACACCTGTCTAACCAGCCCCATGAATTACTTGCTTCCATTCACCCAACCTGTACCTTTTGTATGATAAGACTAAGGATTTAACACCGAGGTCAGAGTGTGATGGCACTGTATGGTACACTTTATACACACACACACACACACACACACACACACACACACATGCATGTACACGTGCTGTACACTATGTATTGTTTTTTCAGAAATCCCGGCATGTTGAACCTGATGAGAATTCCTCAGAGAGAGTGTGGGATCAGCAGCAGGCTTCAGCAGAAACCACTGAGGGCCAGCAGACGCCCGTGAAGAACCAAGCTAGATGCCTGGACACACCCAGGGCCATTATACGGCCATACACCTATGGTCAGCAGAACAATGCAACACAGGGCAGGGACAAGCCTTCCACAACAGAACCAAGTCAGGACTACTCTGAAACAAATGTGAGAAATCTTATTTTTTTATTAAGGAAGGGTAAGAATCCCTACCTTAAATAGTTCTGGAGTGTGTTTGGTTGTTCAATGTATGGCATTTTGCCTTTGTGATCAGAGGCTGTGATTTTTTTTTTACATGTTCAAATTCCATCTTGATGTTTTCACTAATTGCTCTAAAAGGAAAGGGAATGAAGCTGAAAAGGACAGCTTATATCAATTGAGATATCACCAGGACAAAAACTATGTTAACCATCTTGCTTTTGCATTTTCCAACCCAAAACTGCTCCTAGTATTTGTATTTTTTGAGAAATCAGTGGAATGCGGTTAGTTCATGACCCAAGTCTGTGTGAATGAATTTTGTCCCACACCCCATACTACTACTAAGTTTTCATTGGACACCTCTCAGTGATGCCCATTTATTTTGGCCAGCCTCGACTTAAAACAAAGTGTGTGAGGGAAAGTAACGCAGCATGTGCAGCCGGATGTGGCCATAGTGTACATCAGGGGAGGCAAACAGAGCAGCTGGATATGGGCAAAATAAATGCAAGAGGGTTAGCGAATGGCATCTCTCTCTTTATAAGTAAATGTTTGATTGTGGTCTTGAAAGGATGAAGACCTTCAAAAGTTCTTTCAGGAAGTAGAGGTTTCTTTTACCAATGTTTGAATGAGTTTCCAAGAGGTTTTATGTCCGCTTTCTTTGTATTTGTCCCATTGTTGCTGATTAAGATGCACTGCTAATATTTATAGATATTCTGTTTTGTTGCAGTATGAAAATAATAGGGTGGTGGACACATTTTTCGTAGTTAGAGCTTAGTTTGAAAAAGATTGAAAATCAAAGATCAACTGATTTTTGCTTTCTGCAGACGGATGTGGTGCAAATAGCACTGGACAAGCCCCAGCCGAGGGAGAGCTTGGGCTTCAGCCTTGTACAGCGTCCCATGGACTGTGGTCAGACAGGTATATTCATCAAGACATTGTCTCCAGGAGGTATTGCACACACTGATGGACAGCTCAGGGTTGGAGATCGACTGCTACAGGTGAGTTTTAAGTTGACAAGATTAGTTTTCAATGTGTGACCATGTTTTTATTTGGTCTTGATTGTCCTTGGCTGCTGGGATTGACAGAATTGGTTTTTAGTGTGTGACTGTATCTTTGTATTTTCCTGACTGCCCTTGGCTGCCAGAGCTCTGTACAACAAACTGTGGTGTATCATTGACAAAGAAAAAGTAAAGAATTGATGTATGAAATTGTAACCATTGGACCCACACATGTACTGATAACAATCCTAAGTACAAATAATTTGCTGATTCACAACAGGAAAGAAGGTAGCTTTATCGTGACAGGAAACATGTCCCAGGTAGTCTGCCCAATGTGCACTCTGGTAAGACACATCAGTGTGTGAGATCTGCATAGTTTACTGGATTGTTTGCGTACATTTACAAACATTCTGGAGTCAGATGATGTCTCTGTTCGATGCAGGGCTTAGACTGGAGACGCTGACTTGCAGTCAATAATCATTTTTTTTCATTAACTTCACATCTTTTAGCCAGCTTCAGGAAAAAAAAAAAAGAAGGATTTTGTTTCATTCTTCTTCCATGAATTATTTAACACCTAGTGTTTGTTGGCGATGTTATAGTTGATGTAACATGTACAAACTCCCAAGTGTTTTAGAGCGCTAGACAAACTGTTGAAAACTGGGATACTGATACATAAAAAAGATATCCCCCCAAATAAAAAAAAAAAACAACATTGTAGTGGATGTATTCTGATGTGCCTGTGTCTGTCTGTCTGTTGTTGATGTGTACAGTTGTCATTCCCTTGCTTTAGAAAGGCCTATCCGAACATCAACACCAGCTAACCACATCTTCATCACCTTAGCCATCAGTGTGAATCAATTTTAAACATACCATTATGCTCTACACTGATGTCTGATTCTTTAATTCAGAGGTGCCTTGGCTGTAAAATTGTTGACAGTCATGTTAAATGGACATTCCTCTATCATTGTCTGTTAATTTTTTTGCCAGTCATTCTTGTTCCAGGGGGAAAAGAAAAATATTGTAAAACTTATTTGGCCCTTATGAAAGCACATTAGAAATGCTCACATTAACTCTCAACTTCCAGAAAATCCTGCAGTTTGGGAACAATGTGGGGTCACCCTAGACAGGCAGATTAGGAGTCACATGGATATGGGAGGATTAGTGGTGAAAAGATTGAATGAAAAATTACAAAGCTTTCTCTTTAGCAGAAAGCACGGGCTGTTCTCACTTTCTTCTCTCGATTTTACCTTGACAGAAAGACTGCAGTGGAGTTTTACCCTGTCAGAAAGACTGCAGTTGTGTGGGTAGCTGGTCAGGCTTATTTAAGTTAATATTAGTGCTACTTGTGGACTGTTGTGTTGATGCTTTAAAACACTGTTGATTGTGTCTTAGGTCAATGGAGAGCCACTGATTGGATGCAGTCACACCAAGGCAGTTCGCCTGTTGAGAGAGACAGTTGGCACTGTGGTGCTTACCATATCTAGGTCAGTGCAACACGTAGTAACTTTCTGTCTGTCTGTAGGCATGAAGTTGCTTCATCTATGCGTGAAAACACAGTTCTGTGTGGAGTGTCCAACTTCAGATTCAGGGTTACGCTAAACAGATGGCTGTTCTTCTGACTTAGCAGTTGTGCACACTTTTAATCGAAAGTGATCTGAGTTGATTTGACTGGTTGGGTGGTTGCCATGTGAGGAATTATTGTCAACAAAAGTTCTAGGCTGTAAAGCTCACTGATCTGCAAACAGTGCATGCCAAGTTTTTTGTTTATTCGTTTGTTTTTGTTTAAATTCCGAAAGAACTACTCTTAGAAGCAGTCAGTTGATTAGCAGCAAGAGAATTGTTGTGATCATCAGGATGCTTGAGCATCATATCGTGAACTAAGCCTGTGTATTCTGAGAAATGAGAAGTGCAAGTTGTGTTAACTTTACAAGCTTTAGCCATATACATAATTAGAACCAGTGATTATTCAGGAACATCTTGATATGATGTTGACCAGGGTAAGAGTGAAATTGAATTTGGTTGGATTTTTAGTTTTATTACTGGGAAAACAAACCTGTCTTTACAAAGGATGGATGAAGAGTTGTTGACCAGTGACAGCAGCAGTATCTGATGTCATAAAAAAGACCAGATTATTGTAGAAACACTAGAAAGAACAAAGTGTAGACCTGATTATTGTGACTTTTGCATAGAAATGAAAGTCATTCTTGCAACAAAACTTGCGAGATTGACAGTGACAAAGCCAAATCTCTGTCTTTGCATCGATACAGTTGTGAAAAGGAAAGAAAGAGTCAAATACTAAACTTCTCTCTGTCATAGACAAAAAAATAATAAATAGGCAGCTACTGTAAAGTGGCTACAAGGGTGAGAGTTGAGGGGAAAAAAAGTACTAGCCAGGAAAGTATAGTAGTTTTGACAAAGTGTTAAGTTTTTTAGTGTATGAAAATCAGCATTTATATATGATAATTGTACTACTTAAGGGAATTAAAAGAAGAACAACATCTGATCAGATTGAGGTGTCACTTGAATGCAGGGTACCCACTGCACGAATGGAACTGTCAGTCAGTTTTTAACCAAAAATACAGTGGTGTATATTATTATGTATGAACATCAGTGTACCCATTTCAGCTTTTACCCCAAACGTCCTTTCTTTTTTTCTTTTCTTGCTGTGCAAATAAAAAGGTCTTTACCTTCATCAGTTGGGTCTTTTCAGCTTACAGTTGGTAATCTTACTTGCAATGATTTTCTGACAAGGAGAGAATAATATATTCACACATAACATTCATTGCTCTTGCTGCGAGTTTAAGTCAAAAGCAAAAGTGAGTGCATTTAGCCAGAACAGCAAGGTGGTTGGTAGACCTGATTATTGATTATGACTGTATACATAATAGGTATGCAAAAGACTTAAGATCTGAACAGTACTATGAACAACTTTTCTTCCAGGTTTCCAGAAGATCAGTTTGAAAGTAATGCGACTGAAGATGGTGCCGTCCCTTCAGGAGAAACTGGCCGTCTTACAAACGAGGATGGTCGAACTACTCCCAGCAGCTCATTAAGCAGCAGCAACGATCTCTCTGACGATGACATCAATGACATACTTGATGAAGCGATCAACTTCCTTGACAGACAAGACAGGGATGACTCAAGAACTGGAAGCTGTCAGTGAGGATCAGAGCTTGCCTGTGTCTAGTGGTCAGGGGGAACGAAGAACACCGGGCCAGGGAGAGCCCACTGTGCCCACATCCTCAGTGCAGACTGCATCTCATTCTCTATCCAGTGTAGTGGTGCCTGGTGATTGTGCTTTATCTGGTTCTTTACCACCTGTGAAGGGAGAAGACAGTGGGACATCAGACCAAATGCCTAGAGATCAGGATGTAAAAGAAATGCAGTGTACAAGTTTTGTGCGACAGATATCATCAGTGGAGATACCTGAAGACTTGACAACCAGGTGTTTGTTGTCGTTGCCAGTACTGAGGATACAAAAGAGGTAGAGGAGAGGAGAGTGCAGTTACTGCAGTGTCTGGCTGATGCTTTGGAACAAAGAAGAACCCTTGCTGGAGTTTGAGGTAAATCTCAGTTGCTGTCTTTTTACCAACAATATCTTGTAGATGCTTAGTATAATAAATAAAAGCTAGATTTTTTTTTTAATGGACTGTTTGAGTACAACTTGAAATAGCTTCAGTCTAGTTATAGATGCCAAAAGGAAATAAGCATACAGAATTCTTTGTTGAAACAACTCTGTCATTTTTTGTTTCTGTTATTGTCTTTGTGTTCTACCATCATTGCACATTGTGTATATGTCAGTTTGTATGAGATCATTTCTGATAAATCCGATTCCATTCCTGCCCATAGAAAAAAACTTTTAAGTTGACTTTTGTACGTTCGTGCCTTTTTTTTTTTTCTTTTTTAAAACAGGTCAGCTATTTCAGCGGCTGCATCTAATATATGAAGTACATTCTGTCTGTGTGCAATGCAGACTGTCTTTTTGTTTGTTACACAAATCCACAATTTTCAAGAGACCTCCAGATGATGATCAATTCAGGTGATTACCACCATTGTAAAGCTAATTCATCGTTTATATGTGTCCGGTATTTAGAGACTGTTCTTATTGAATGCCATATTGCGTGCACACGCGCATACACATATGTGTGCATATGCAGGCATATGTACACTCTGCTTATTGTAATTTTTATGGATTTACATATTATTTCATATTCATATTTGTCAGGTAATTTTTTATGAGCTTGTGTTGCTTTAGTTTGATCACTGTATGTTTCTTTTGAATGATTTGACCGCTTTAACCTTTTGTCTCATGAAGAGCACCAAATTTTTTTGTGAAAATTAAATATGTATAATGTTACATGTTTCAGAAATTACGGCAGATGAAAGCTACAGACAACATGGAGGTCGCCAAACTTGCAGAGAACAAAAATCAAGAAACAGATACAGAAATGTGCTGCCGTGTAAGTTTTTACAATCTTTTTGTGCAGTTTATTGTTAGATACAGAAGTTTGCTGCCTTGTAAGTTGTTTGAATCTTTCTGTAATTGCTGTGAACTGTAAAATCCAGTTGTAAGTAGATAGAATCTTTTGGAAAGTCTACCCATGTAGTGTAAAATCCACTTGTAAGTTTCTTTTTTTTTTTCCCCAGTAGGCATGAAGTAGAGTCTGAGCGTAAGGTGTTAGAATCTTATTGACAGTGTATCTGTGACCTGTAGGATCCAATCGTAGGTTGTTAGAATCTTTTGGATAGTGTATCCAAGAACTAAAAAATCCCAAAGGCAGGTTAGCCTTACCAAAAAAGAAAAAAAAAAAAAAGGAAAGAAACATGGGAACATTTACCTGTGGTAAAAGGGTCAAGCTCAGAGGTAAAAAAAAAAGACATTAACAGCAACAGCAAAAGAGGAAGAAGTGCTACTTCATATACTCAAAGTAAACATCTACAAGAAAGCATTGTATGCCAAGCACATTCAAATGATATTAAATCCAGTTAATATTAAAATGATCACACTTTTTAAAAGCAGAACAACATCAGAGTGGTGGAAGGTAAGGTAAGGTGATGTTGCTTATAGCCCAGCTGACCGCATAGGGCCATATCAGGGCTGTCACCACATCAAAATCAAAGTGGTAATTTTGTGAAAGTTTAAACATGCCACATAACACTGAAGCAAAAGTACAAAGATCTCTTTTAGTTTTAAGAGTGTGAAAAACAGTAACAACAATAAAAGCAAACCGTTAAAAAGGAAAAAGATGAGGGGGCGATAAAATGTGATAGGGCTATTAATTTTATACATGTGATGTCAAAGGTGATACCACTAATGAAAGTAGATACTTCAGCGTTAAAAAGGTCTATCATATTCCAGATGATTACAACCGAGTAGAACTGCAAACAAACAGCCCTGAGGAGAACAACTACATCAATGCCAGTGACGTGCAGCTGAGTGAAAGGGCAAGGCAGAACCCATGCATTACATCGCCTGCCAGGGCCCCCTTAATGGCCACCCAGGGACACTTCTGGCAGATGGTGTGGGAGGCGGGCACCAACGTGGTGGCCATGCTGACCCAGGAGATGGAGTTAGGCAAAGTCAAGTGCCACAGATATTGGCCCGAATCTCCTGGCCAGTCCTTGGACCTGTGTGACGGGTGGGTAGAGTGTATGACAAGATGATTTTTATCATTGTGGAGTTGGTTGCATTTTTTTTTCCCCCAAGTTGAGAAAAAACACATGTCCAAAGATAGGTACAAAAATGATTGTAATGGTAAATGAGAGAATGTTCAGCCCAGCAGTGTTGTAGATACGTACTCTCATTTTGAAACATAAATGCAGTCTGCAGTTTAAAAGAAACAAAACAAAACAAACAAACAAACAAAAAAACCCAAACCTGGCAGAGACTATTAGAAGCAGAAAAGTTAATTCATCCATATCAGGAAATGTTGGGCATAAACAGCAAGCATGTTGCAGCTGCGTCACATGAATCCATGGTTTATTCAAGTCCTGTGGAGAATTGTTTTGTTGAGATGATAACTAGGTCAAAAACACTATTTAGTTATGAAGTAATGACAGAGAGTACCAGTCTTAGATATTAATGGAAAATAAGAAGTGGTATGTGGATTTGAAAATGCTGGGTAGGGGTGAGGCTGCCAGTGCTTTGGGTCATAGAACCTTCTTTTGAACATTGTAAGGTGAAAAGAGAAGGCGCTAATGTCTGTAATTATAGAATTTGTGTTGTAATCTTAACACATAACCTGATGGTTGGCTTTTTTGTCAACATAGAAGCAATCTCTATAAGCATTTTTCTGAAGTTTCAGTAGATTGTACAAGGGTTCACAACAGATTTTTGTTTAATTAAGGGCATCAGTAGTAAGCTCTGAGGTTCCACATTCAACTGTTGTTGGGAGCTGGTTTGTATAAAAACTTTCACAGTGGTCATGAATCATACCAGGTTCAAAAGTTAGGTGTCCTAGCCACTAGCCTGTGACACCATTCATTGTGCTATGGTGTCTGATCCTAGATTGATGTAATACTCCTACAGGAAGAAAACAATGCTGTGAAATATTTTCTTGTCGGTCTAAGTGATAGAGGACATCAAGACTCTATAGGAGAAACTATGTTATGTGAAGATGAAAATATTAGTGAAATTACTGGGTGGGAAAAAAGTGGCTGGTCTGGTGTATGTTGTTCTGATGTACTTCGACACAGTGAAATTGTCCTGAGATGAAAGGTCAATAGACAGAAATGATAAGGGAAAATTTTTATAAGAAACTAGTATATATAACAAAGCCGAGGAGAAAGAATGCTGTTAATGTTGTCACTCTGAACAACTTGTCATTATGTCATTTGATTGTAAACCTATTGTAAACTTCCCCCCCTGCACACCTGTCCCATTCAGGAGATACAGTGTGTATCTAGTGTCGTTTGATTGTAAACGTTCCCCCTGCACCTGTCCCCATTCAGGAGATACAGTGTGTATCTAGTGTCATTTGATTGTAAACCATCCTCATACACCTGTCCCCATTCAGGAGATACAGTGGCATCTGGTGTCGTTTGATTGTAAACCTTCCCCCTGCACCTGTCCCCCTCACAGAAGATACAGTGTGCATCTAGTGTCGTTTGATTGTAACCCCCCCCAGCACCCGTCCCCATTCAGAAGATGCAGTGGCATCTGGTGTCGTTTGACTGTAAACCTTCCCCCTGCACCTGTCCCCCTCACAGAAGATACAGTGTCCATCTAGTGTCGTTTGATTGTAACCCCCCCCCCCATACACACACACACACACACAACACACACACACACACACACACACACACACACACACACACACACACACACACACACCTGTCCCCATTCAGAAGATACAGTGACATTTGGTGTCGTTTGATTTGTAAGCCTTCTCCCTGCACCTGTTCCCTTTACAGAAGATACAGTGTGCATCTGGTGAAGGAAGAAAAGCTGGAAGACTTTGACGTACGACGCATGAGGATGACTGACCACAGCTGTGGGGAGGAAAGAGAGGTGGTGCACCTCCATTACATTGCCTGGCCTGACCATGGTGTTCCCGACAGTGCTTACCCCATGTTACTGGTTAGACATGTTCTCAACGTTTTGTTGTTGTGCCTTTGATTCTGTGGATGTCTTGTCTAGTTAATTAGGATGTAGAACACAAGCTGTGGAGAGTGTAATTAACAGAGATGAAGTCACAAACTGTGGAATGGTAATGAATTGGGATATATGATACAAACTGTGGAGTTCACTTGACACGAGTTTCAGGGGACAGCAGAAATGTGTGCTAGAGTTACAAATAATTTAAAAATAATAAAATTTTAAGGAAAAAAGGAAAGCTGCAAACTGACTGTCAAAGTAGAACTCACGGTAGGTTTGTAAGCATGCTGAAAGGACATGATGATCAAAGTATGCAAACACCTGACCTCTGTTTTCAATGGCCATGCTCTTAGTTATACAACGTTAGGTTTTATGGAAGCTTTTGTTAAGGTTGATTGTCAGTAATTTTTCATTCACAACAAAACATGAAGTAAGCATTGAAATCATTGTAAATGATTGCAAACCATTTCAACAGGCAGAACAGAAACATTTCAGAGTGAATCAAGGTGTAGGTAGAGTTGGGAATGGGAAAATTATGATCAGGGATACATGAACAATGTTTGTGTCTTTTGTGAAAGCGAGTTGTATCGTTCACTGCAATGGACTGTTTCAGTTTGTGCGGCTGATGCACCAGCTGCATCAGAGTGGGCCCTTTGTTGTCCACTGCAGTGCAGGCATCGGACGCAGTGGTGTTCTGATGGCTGTGGACACTGCCTTGGCCCGCATTGAAATGGGAGATGAAGTGAGTACTTGCTGCTGTGTCTAATGGGGTGTTTTTTTTTCAAACCCAATTTGGAACATTTAATGAATTAAACAAATTAAACTGTGTTTTGTTTGATTCACGATTCAACATTCCAGTGTCCATTTGAAACTGTAAGGTGAAAGTGGAAAACTTTCTTCACAGCATGGCAGATGGCAACATCAGTGATCAAACAACACTAAAACTGTAGATACATTAACTTCTGAAGTTAATAGGAAGGACTCAATGAGGGGATTTATATGAAAATGGAAACGGTGCATTAAATTAGACAGTCTGTGAAATTTTAAACATAAAACGGTAAATAAAAGATTAAGATGAGAAAGCATGAAACAAGGCAATCACCATAGCCTTGCATATCCTTGTGTGAATGTGTATGGGTGCAGTGCCACTGAGATGGCATGGATGGAAGAAGAGTAAGAAAAAAAAGGGTGGGGATGCAGGTAGGGGGAGGGGAGCATAGGGTGGGGATGCATTTAAACAAAAATCAAGACAAGGCAGAAGTTAATGCCAACCAAAGAAGGAAAAAAAAGCCCTCACAAATCAAGTGAAAAGTTTTAAAAGAAGTTAATTATGCCCCTTAATCATATAAGCGCATGTGTATACTCTCTGTAACACACACACACACGCACACACACACACACACACACACACACACACATCTTGATCATGTACTGGATTATAACATCTCGCATATTGATTTTTCAGTTGGACCTGTGCCTGTTGACATTGTGTCCGAATTGCGGCAGCAGAGATATGGCATGATCCAGACACAGGTTGGTGGTGGAAGTTCATTACGCTTGGCAGCTATAAGAATAACCCCCAACCCCACCCCCCACCCCCCTCATAACCCGGTTTTTTTTTTTTTTCATTCTGACCTTTTCCACCTGTCTTACATATTCCACATTTTGAGTGTAAGGACATCATTTGTTTGCTGAAGTCACACTGCCTTTTTGACTCTGCATCAGTTTGCTTCAGATTTATATATATATATATATATATATATATATATATATATATATATATATAAAATACTTTCAGCTTATGTTGAGTGTCACAGTGAGAGCAACTATGATAAATGGCTGTCCACTCAACTCTATGGTGGACAGTTTAGCAGTCCTTGCACATACCAAATTGACAATGGTTTGCACAGAAAGCCTTGTAGATCAACCGGGTGCACTTGCACTCGCTCTGATTTTAAGTATCAGCATTTGAGAGAGGACTAGACAGCTTTGCAATTAACGATGGATTTTTCATTTATTGGAAAAGGGTTAGTGACCACAATGGTCAATTACAAGCGTAACCAACATAAAAACATGTTCACAGCAAAAGTTAGTATAGGTTTACTGGAAAAGTGTGTGTGTGTGTTTTTTAATACTGGAATTCAAAATTTCTGTGGACACTCTTGGAAATAAACTTCATATCTGAGTACACATTACACACAAAAAAATTGGTCATGGGAAGATAACATCACAATCTGCACTTATCTTTGCAGGTTTGCTTTTGGTTGTTATTTTCACTCTGTTTTCCTTCCAGTATCATCTTTTCGTTTTTACACTTTGAGAGTTAATTTTTGTCTCTTTACCACAGTCTTGTCAGAGCATCACAAACATATTTCAACCTGCTTTATTTCTGTCAAAAGGCAGTCTCAAAATTCTAAAAGTCTTTGATAACATTTGCACGCTGGAGATCTTTCTGACATCAAGCAATTCTTTCTCCAGTGATGGCATTCACCCAACATAGTAAAATGACACAAAGCCTTGTTACAAGTAGTAGCTTTATTAACCATTTGTATGCAGACTAGCAATGAATATCCCTGACTTGGTTGATTTCTTAAAACCAGTGGCCATCCTTAAAAGAACATTGTGTAAGCACCACTCCCCTAGTGATCCTGTAAGTTTGGTGTAAATGCCTATGCATAAGGATTAAAAACCTGTATTTGTAGAGTGCTAGACTTAGCATTAAGGTGGCAAGGATTGGAAGTGCATGCCGATACTTTGGAACAAAAGTATCATTTCCTGATGTTACAACAGAGGTTTACAGGCATGCATTATTTCATTGTCATCAGAACTGGCATCTGTCTAAAAAGATGACAGTCACTCTTGCAACCAAACTTTTATCATGCATGCGCTGCTTGCTCTTTCTCTCTCTCTCTCTCTCACTTTCTCTCTCACTGTTTCTCTCTCTCTCTCTCTCTCTCTCTCTCTCTCTCTCTCTCTCTCTCTCTCTCTCACACACACTCTCACACACACACACACACACACACACACACACACACACACACACACCTGCGCACGTATGCATGCACGCACGCACAAAACACACACGTACACACATGCAGACATGCACACACAGCACTACCAGGTTTTTCCTGAATGCAGCATTGAGTTTCAAGGGAAAGGGAGCCATCAGTAAACAAAGTTCTTCAAGTTCATTTTTTGTTTGTTTTGGAGGTGTCTACAACATTTTTTTTCCTATTTTTTTTAGTGTTCTTGATGTTACTGTTTCTCTCCTGGTAAATTTGGTGGCATGATAAAAACATTGTATGTGTATATTTGTGTTGTGCACCATAATGTAAAAAAAAAAAAAATTACGTAGTCCAGATCAGCGTGTTATTTTTTTTCTTTTTAAATTAAAAATGAAAAGACTGGAAAGACACCAGTGTTTATTGGTGTCTTTTTATTCTTATTTCAATGTTCATTTCAATGTAAAAAAAAAAGAAGTTATTTTTAGTCCATATCAGCAATGATTTTTTTGTTAACACTGGGTAAGAGATGGAACTCACAGCTATTTGTTTTAATGCAGCAAGATATATCCTTTCTTAGTTTCTGTCTATATTGTTACTTGTATACCACTACTTTCCTAAAATGAAAAACTGCCAGTTTATTGAGTTTGTTTTCATTCTAAAGGAAAGCAAAATTGTTGCTTTGTCAGAACAACTAAAAAAACAAACGAGAAAAGAAAAAAAAAAAAAAAAGAAAGAGAGGTAAGGGTATGTAATCACAGCAGTTGCTTTTCGATAAAACATGTACTTGCCAGAGGACAACATGATTGCTGATGCATTGTTTCAGAAGTTAAATGAGAGGACCGTTTTTCAAAGTATCTTGAATGTTATTTGGACAAAAAAATAGAGTAACTTGTCATTGTCATTTTGAAATTATTTGTACAACAAGTTTTTAATACAAGGTCTGAAAGAACATTATCTTTAAAAAGTCTGGCAGTGTCAAGGACTTTTTCTCTGTCACTTGTTTGTTTTCCTTTTAATTTTCTTGGAAGTGGAATTTGGCATATTAGGGACTCCACATAGTATATTTTGTTTGCCTGTGTGATCGCTTTTTTTGGTCTGAATTTATGGCAAAGTATTTTTTTTAAGTGTTCATACACTTTCTAAGGTCATGTTTATTTGTACATCACCATTATTTTGGAATTCATTAATGATGTTTTCCCCTTTGACCAATGAATGATGTAGGCGTGGAAAGAACTGACAATTGTACCACATTCCGTTTCAGGATCAGTATCTGTTCTGCTATACAGCCTGCATGGAGGCGCTGCTGAGCACGGAGAGATAACTGCTGCACCTTTCTCTTGGTTTCTTGACATCAGAGCTGAAATCGTCGATTGACTTTTCACTTCAAGTCTGTTGAGGCACTCGTTCAGTATGTGCTTCCAGACTAGCTTTGGGTTATCTTCCCTGGCTGGGTTTGTGATCCAGAAGCGATGTAACCCGATGCTACATGTTAATACGCTATGATAACTGGAGTAGACTGGCTTGATATTATGTGGTTAAGTATAGCCTGTGGTCTAGTTTCAGTTTTCTGTAAATATATTGGTATTTTAGCTTGGGTTGGTTACGGTATAGTTTAACTGGTCTTGTTTTCATTTTCTGTAACTTTATTGTATTATGTTTTTATCTTTAATCAAACTGTGGGGGGAAAAAAAGAGAAATCTTATGAAAAGCAAGTATACCTAGTCGTTTTTACTTGGTGGTTATATTGTGATTGTTAAAAAGTTTGCCTGATCACAGCTGAAGTTTACGCTTTAGTAGATCAAGCCTGCATACAATGGGTATATTTTGACCTTGGTTTTATCTTAAAAGTGGAAGTAATACAGATCGCTTGCATTGATTTTATTTAATTCAAATTGTTGGTTCTGGCAGCTTTTTCCTAACTTTAATATTGACACAGTGTCAGTTCTTGCCTATAGTTCAATTGCATGCATTGAAAATACAAAATAAGTCTTCCTGACAGAGCTACAAAAAGTGCTAAGTAATGCCATGGGTCTTGCTAGACCCTTTTGAATTACCAAAGTGTCCATGAAGTGCCCAGGTTTCAGGAATGCTATTTGTACAGAACAGAAAGTTTAGTACGACTATGTCCATGTATTGTTTTGCCTAATTTATTTTTGAACACACACGCACTCTCTCTCAGCCTCTCAATTGTGCACATCACTCCCCCATCTTTCCTTAGTTTTATTTGAGTCTTGTGGCCAATGTACAGTATGCCATTTAAATTAGAATCTCTCAAACTCATCAGCTGTTGCTGGGCACATCTTGGTTTGCTGTTTGTACTTCTTTTCTTTCCATCTTTTTTACAACGGTTAAAAAAAAAAGTTTCATGTAATTTTTTTTTTTTTTTTTGTAGTGTTTTCTTATGAAACACTTGAAAACTTTTTTCTTCCTTTATAGGAGAGAGTTTGAGGGAATATTGAAACTGATCAAAACTTTGAAAGGAAAATGCCAATCATTTAGTAATGAATTACTCAAAGAAAAAAGAAAAGATTAAGTCAGTATTGTTAAAACACATCAATAACAAAGTTTCAGGAAAAGGTTAAGTCAGTATTGTTGAAATGCATAAATATCTTAAATTGAAGTGTGCAATTTTTATTCAGAGTTGGCCTTTTATGGATGTTGAAGTCCCTACTGTTATGCATCTTCTTTGGATGCACTTGCATTTCAGTCTGCATTTGTGATATACCTTTTTATTAAAAGCTTTATGCACATTGTTTCATCTGTGTTTCCACAGAATTTGTATTCTTGTTTGAATCTCATTTTTTTTTCTTTTTTCCTTTTTAAAAAATTTTTTCAATACTTAAAATCAGTCAAGGCTGTGTGTGTGTTTGTGCAATGTTTGATGGTTATATTTTATTTTATCCTTGTCATAGTCATTTGCTTAGCAACATTGTATAAATGCTTGACACCATTGTGAAAGATTCTTGCATCCAGTGTTCTCTGTAATTTTACAGTCTGTTCTTATTTTAACAAACAACCGTTCTGTCTCCCTATTTCCATCCCCAAAACAGGAGATCGATGCATTTGATGTGGAAACATTATACCTTTATCCTTCCAAAGTTTGTTAAACATATTTTCTTCTGATAAGTCTAAAGATTTCTTCGCATAATATTTCTTTTCTTTAGATGATCACTTACGCCTGGAAGTGTAACCCATGTAGCAGCTGTTTTGATAGCAGAAAGACTGTCTTTAAAAGCAACTTTTTTTTTTCCATTGACAGGACAGTGGTACCTTTTGCGTAGACAGTGCAGATGGTTTATTTGTTTGTTCCATTGTGCATGCTTCTAGAAGACTTGCAGATTCTTCATTGTTTTGTCTGTTAGATGTGATCCAAATAGCACTGCTGATCACATCTGAAAATTTTAAAGGAGCCTGTTGCATGTAGACATACTCTGTACTTCAGACGTATGGCATGTGCATATATTTTGTACTCGTATACCCGATACAATGTTTAGTAACTATACATTTTATGTTGCAGCTAATATGCATACACTCTTTGGTTGAGTGGTTTTATTTAGTGTCTCTTCGTTATAGACATTAGATGCACTCGCGCATATGAAGGCTCATACACAAGTATGTATTTTTAAAAAAAAAGGAACTTCGCTTGGTTCCTGATGCTGTGTTCTTTTGGTCATAACAGAAATTTGTGAATGACCTTGTTAGATGGGATAGATTGACATTATGGGAGTTTGGAACGTAGGGATTAGTTAAGCTTTTGATCTAGGCTTTTTCTAATCATTTTGTGAAAATGTTACTAATTATTATGCATTTATTCTATTTTCATGGGTTTAGTAGTGTATTGAGAGAAACGAAATGTCATAATATGTAGTAAGTGAATGATATTTCCTGGGAAGTATTGAAGTTTCACCTTGCCTTTTTTTCATGACCAATATCTTGGTCTTGGAATAGAATGAATTTCGATCTGATGTCTTCAGTACGCATAAATATGTACTATTTTCTGTTCAGTTCAGTTAGATTTGTTTTGATATGGCACATGGGATTAAACCCTGATAGTATTTGCAATGACTCAAATTAAAATGCTGTTAGCACCAGGACTACAAGGTTTTCTTGTGTCTTTTATGATGGATCCATCTGGAATTAGTAAATTATACTTCAAGTAAAGAAGTTGAAAACAAATCTATTTAAACCGATTTGTCTTTGTTAGTGTCTGTGTTAAAAAGCCATCCATCGTTCACTTTGAAGCTGCAGTAGGTGGCTTCACCACCAGAAGTTATTACTGTGATCGTGCCAGGCTGTGTGCAGTCAGTCTTGTGCCGGCAATATACTTATACTTGGTTTGTGACGCTGTCCTGTGATAAACTTTAATTTTCATGCTTCCCACCTTCAAATGGCTTAGAGGATGGGAGGGGCGTTGTTAGTATGTGTGCATGTGTTTTTTTGTTTAATTTCTTTTTTTTTTTTATCTTTATTTTACGTAAGTATTCATCATTATTATTATTTTACTTAAGCTTTTACTGAAATTTTGGCTTCTCTAAACTTGAATTTATGCGTTCAGTTTTCTGACGCTTCCATTGATTCTAGTCCTCAAAATGTTTGAAATTCAGTTTCTAATACATGTCACAATCATCACTGTCTCCAGGTTTCCTGCATATTGTGCCATGTTAAAATGATGTAGAACAGTTAATAGACAGTAGCGCATAGTGCTGAAAATAACATAATTACAATTTATATGTATGATTTTAATCACATCAGAGTTTGATCTGCTGCCTCAAGTTCTTGCTGGCTCTTTGGTATTATCTTTTTGTTCTAGGAAGTGGAAAGGGTGTTGTGAGGAATGGGACTATTTTGTCTTTAGGTTCAACCATCTAAAACTACATTATTTAAGAAAAAAAAAAATGAACTAGAAGTAACAACAGGATATTAGAAGGTGGGTAACTTTGGGTGTACTAGGTGTTGTATATAAATATATTTTTAACTAATGTGAGCTGTGCAATGGTATCCATATATTTATTTATATTCTATATAGACACATTGGGAATTGATTTTCACAAGACTGTCAATTCGCATTTTTCTTCTTTGAATAAGGCCTGGATTTAAAATGAAAGTAAGTGATATATACGATTTGAGAAAAACAAGCACCTGCAGCTTGGCTATGTCATGTGCAGATCAGTGTGTATGTCCATTTTTAGAAATGAGAACAAGGTATTGACAATCACCCAAGAAAATCCATTGTTGTCTGACAGAATTAATGCCTTATGTGCGCAAAGTCAGATGTACATTTCATGAAATGTTCTGTTGAACTTGCGTGAAGCTTCTCTGCGCATTGTTATTTGAAGCTCGAACTTAAGTTGCGAACAGATTCATTGAGTTTGTATGCGTTTGACCAATTTCGTCAGCTTTTTCATGGAATTACTACAGAAACAGACCAAACTCTCTACCCTGAATGGACTAGTAGACATTCCCAAAGAATTCCTTTCGGATGCAGTCAAAAGACTTGCAAAGTTCACTTTTGAAAATTCTGATTGGTTGAAATGAACATTGGAATAAATATACTTTGTAACCACAAAGTGTGTGTTTTCTCATATGCATGCGTGATTGTGAGAAAGATTGAGCTCATATGTGTGTGTGTGTGTGTGTGTGTGTGTGTGTGTGACAGAGATGGGGAGATTTAGTGTGTGTATGAGAGGAAAAAGTGTCTGATGCAAATGTTTGTGATTGTGTAGCTAGTACTTTGTATTGTTTGGCTTGTAAAATTTGGGGCTAGCAAATAAAAATGTGATCTGGTTGGTAAAATTTTTGGGAGCATTAGTTAAAGGATGGTATGGAAAAATACTAACTTTCAGGGCTTCAATGCTAAAATTGAATATCTTTTCTCAGTCTATCTGTCTCTCTCTCTTTCTCACTTAAATTCAGGTCCTGATGCTTTCCATCATTTTAGAGACGAGTTTTAAACTAAAGAAATCGAGGAACTCTCACTGCAGAATTCGGAAGTACTTGATACAGTTGCATTCACTACAGCTGTTACAATGACAGAAGAACCAGTCAACAGCTTAGAAAGGTTGCATAAGGACTCCATGAAAGATACGAAGATGAGAAGCGAAACCAAGCAAATGGCAGAAGAAAAGCCTGCCTGCAGATAATAGCTAAATGTGGCCTCCCTGGCAACTCACAAGGTCTGGTGGCTGCAGTTCACGCTGATCCCAAAGCTCTTTAGCCTCTGCTGAACACAAAGACATGGTTTGGTGTCCCCGCCTGCTCTCGCTCAGACGTTACGTGCCGTCACCAGGCAAGCTGAAGATATCCCTGGAAGCCATTGTCAAGGAGTACAAAGTAGGGAAAAGCAAACCACGATTGGTGGGGAGGGGCGGAGATTGATCCAGGCAAACCTAATGACCAGCAGAACATGGAAACTTTGGGGGCCAGTGGACTTAGCAAGGGAAGCCTTAAGATCAGGGAACCAGTAAGACACACAATCCAACAGACTGGGACTTCGATCAACACAAATGAAGCGGTGGTCAAAGACAAAGGGGACGTCAATGAGAGACAACAAAGCTCGAGAAAGAAAGGGAATCCAGAAGGCAGTACAGCATGGCCAACAGGGGCTATGGATTTTGGGGGAAGCGCACTCCACAAAGAAATCAAAATGCGGCGCGTGGCCCCTCGTAGGATCAGCTTCATCATCAGATCTGTATGTGAATTGCCCTCGATTCCGTCCCAGGTGAAATAACCTGTACATCCAACAACAGCAGGGCATGTTCTGAGCTCATGGAAAGCTGCAACAACCCGAGGAAGGTAAGTCTCAAAGAAGTGGCACGTGTGATTAGTTCTGCCAGAAAATATACCATGCTACAGATCAAACTTCGGCAACAACGCTCCATACGACTCGAAGGTGGCAAATCGGTCTAGAACAGCTGTGACGCCGCTCATCAGGGGGAACGGTAAGGTGGATGTCTGGGGGTGCACAGCAGACCTTCCAGGGGGGAAAAAAACCGTCCATCCAGAAATTATTTGAAAGAGTGGAATGAGTCCAGATACTTTGGTCAGGTCCATCCAACAAATGATGACCGACTGAACTCGGTTTGCCACATGAAAGCAGTGGAGAAAGCTCATAATTACCTACAGTACTAAGGAGTGCGACAATCTAGCCAGCAGGTTAATTAAAGAAATTTGGCTTCGGAGCCAGATTCCTCCCCTCAGATGATGGAGCAAGATGGGTTGTGGGCACGTTAGCCTTTGGCTTCATGAAACGGCTGTCGATGTCCGGTAAGAAGAGGACCACAGCCCAAAAGGCGATGCTAGAAACGGTTGAAAAGAGTTCGACCTGTATCTTGTTAAAGAGGAACTAAAGCGGATTTTTTTTTTTTTTTGGTTATGGCCCTTTTTTTTCACCCTGCTCTTGTTGCACCTCAAGACGTTTGAGAAAACACGAAAGGTCATTTTTTTTTTTTTTTTTTTAAATTTATGAACATAGCTCGGTCACTGAATAAGAAGTAAACATGTTGCATTTGAACAATGAGTCTATGTAAACCTAATAATAATCATATCTTATCAGACAATTGATTTGTTTCATGATTTTTTCATTTTATGTTCTAGAAAGGATATGAAACAACAGTTATACGAAAGTTGAATAAATTTTTTTAAAAAAAAAATCTTCCTCTTCCTCATTGATTGTGTGTTTCATGATTATTTCATTTTATGTTCTAGAAAGGATATGAAACAACAGTTATACGAAAGTTGAATAATTTTTTTTATAACGAAAAGGGGAGGAGTGAAAAAAAGGCATGGAATCTTCATCTGTTAAGCATGAAATATAGACAATAATTTTACACGTTCGATTTTTAAATCCCATAATATACAGTAACAGGGCTTGTCGTTTTGTGGGAGTTGAATTCGTTCTCTTGAGGTATACGATGACACGCTTACATGCTATGGCAAAAAGAAACAAGCAACGTGTGTGTGTGTGTAATGTGTGTGTGTTCGCGCGCGCGCGCCAAACTAGCCAATCTTCGGATAGCTTAGAAACAAAACGCAGATTTAAAATTAAGCGATCAAACTGAAATTAAACGATATCTGCGTCATCTATCACATACCACCTATCCCGGAGTCTTGAAGACCGTTGAGGTGCCACAGAAGACTTCGCAACCAGCTTCCTCCGCTCCTCCAGGGTTCTCGACGCGCTCATAGGCAATTGCCAATTCTGAGGCGGTCCATCCACTGATGCCATGATGTCCCCCCCCCTCAGACGCTCTCTCTCTCTCTCTCTCTCTCTCTCTCTCTCTCTGTCTTCCTTTCCTTCTGCCTCCTCGCACTGCTCCTTGTAGAATGGTATTGGCAAGGATTTTGCGAAGGCATCTCATGCCTGAATCCTTATCTCAAGTTCAGCTATTTAATCGACGTCTCACGGGCATAGAGAAATATGGCAATGACCGGGGAAAGCGTCAGTCTGATATCAGAACTGATTGTGGTGTTTCTGTCATTCCAGACGGGTGTGGCTAGCGCTGCTGCCGTTTGCATAACTCTGGAGAGCTTTTCACGTTTTGATCCCTCATCTGAACCACTTGCCCCGAGGTAGTTGAAACTCAAACGATCTAGTTTTTCGCCCTTGATAACGATGTTAGCGCTGGAGCCGTTGGTATTGTTGGTCATCAGTTTTGTCTTTTCGGCGCTGATCTCCATGCTGAATGCCGCAGAACGTTTGTCAAGGCGCTGTACTAGGTTGGATGGTTCCTGCTCTTCTCCAGCTAACCTGCCGATTCCGTCGGCAAAGCGTACGTTTGTTACTATCCCGCCGCCACTGCTTAGTGAGCCTTGATGTCCCTCCAGTGCACTTTCATCAATCATAATCCTCTCCAGGTAAATGTTCAAAAGATGGACACTGGGGAAACAGTAGTTCTTGAAATAGACGGTTATTGAAATTAAGTGAATTGAAATTAACCGACCTCGGCTTTTGCGATAGAGACAAAGAGCACTTGGACAGGACATTAGAAGAAAAAAAAAAGAAAGAAGAAAGAAAAATTAAGCGGTTTTTTTTGTCTTCGTGTTTACTTCGGGAAATGCTATCTCCTCAAC
>JADBJO010001792.1:12500-15000 GCA_016801955.1 Conus betulinus | reverse complement strand
TTGAACACACGCAGATGCAGGCAGACGCGCGTGTGCACACACACACACACACACACACACACACACACACACACACACACACATGCGCGCGCGTGCACACACACACACACACACACACACACACACACACACACACACACACACGCATGCAGACACACACACACACATAGAGCACAAATGAATTATGCACACATGTGCTCGTGTCAGCAGCACGCAAACACACGGACGCATTTCAATTTGTTCATGATGTTTTGGGACACAGGCTATAAATTTGCACTTGCATATGAGAGAGAGAGAGAGAGAGAGAGAGAGAGAGAGAGAGAGAGAGAGAGAGAGAGAGAGAGAGAGGGGGGGGGGGGGGGGGGGCGTAAATAATTTCTTCTCCTTTACATTCCCATTTATCAACGGGCAACGTTTGAATCTATATTTCGTACGTATGGATCTCAAGTTAAAGAAAATACCTTGTTCTTTGTGTGCTTTCATCATTACAGTGTACTATCAGTTACGAGCAGAATATTGTCAGAATGCTAGTGCGCGTACCCACTGATCATTCATTCACGCTGTTCAGTTATCGGCACCAGCTTTAATTAATCCCTGTGAGAGCAGGGCTTACAAATCAAGCGTAATGAACAGCGCAAACTGCCAGCCGTTCAGTATTGTCGATCAAAATAAAGCGGACAATGGACTTGGACGGGATCCAAACGTCTTGAGAGTTCACGCGCTTGGAAGTAACCTTTCGCTGGCTGATGCAGGAAGCGGGTATAGCCTACACTGAGCTCAACTCGATTGAGTCGACCATTGAAGCTGCGATGTGAATTGCGAAGATTAACGTCATATTACGCTGTCAACGAGACAGTCAAGACGGCTGTGTAGGTTTTCAATGAGAAGCAATCGTTCTGATTAAGGGTGGATCAGTTGATCCAGAGTAGAGTGGGGCCCTATGGATGTCGACAGTGCACAAACACGTCGATGAAGAGAGGGAATAGGGGACAGCGTCTGCAGAACATGGCCTCGCTTCCGAACGATCAGAGGTTTAAGATTTTTTTCGTTTATTTTGCATTTTCGAGGATGATGCTATATGTGCAGTTAACAACAACAACAACAACAAATCCAAACTGGGTCAGGAGAAGAAGAAATGTGAGGGGGATTACGAAGTAGAGAAGGGATAGGCTGGGGGTTAAGGGGAGAGGGGGCTGTGGGAGATGGAGGGGGGGGGGGGGGGGGTTCGGATATAACAAGTATGGGTAATGCTCACTGCTCCGGTCCTTAGAGACACTGACATGATGAAGGCTGCACTAGCTGTCTCTACCTCTGACAGGTGTGGGAAATCACATACCTGGGCTGTTGTTCCCTGTCCACTCAGGAACGAGGTCTGTCCACCTCTTTCTCTGTCCACCCTGTCTCCCCTTCCCCGCACAGTTTCTTATTAGAAGATGGTATTGTAGCCAGTGCTTGATCTGGTCACGTGTCCATTCCACTTCAGTTTTCTCTTCATCACTGTGGCCAGCACGCACGCCTTCATAGTGACCCCCGTACTGCTTGATGCTTCTATACCCCGTTGTCCATGACATCCCCAGCTCATAGGAGACGCCCAGTATTCCTATTGATGAAGCATTTCATCTCTTCCGGCTGTATCTTCCCATGCAGTTCTGTTATCAGAGCCCCTGTTACAAGGAATTGCTTGCGAAACCTTCAGCTTAGATCGGTAATGATGACCTTGTTTTACCATGCTGATTTTAGTTTTTGCCCGTGCGGCTACTGCTCGTGCAGTTCGCGCAAAGATTTCAGTCTGTGATCGATCCTGACTGATGATGACACCTGTGTAACTTGATTTTTTTTACATTCTGTAATTCTTTTCCATTGACTGCGACCGTAGTTCATTTGGCTTGTGCATTTCGTCATCAGCTCCACCCACCCACCCTTCCCCTTCTCGTCCATCCAGGCAGTTCATCAGGTCGACGAGATCCTCTTCGCTCCAGCTAGCCTCGTCATCTGTGAATTTGAGGTTTTGATTTGAGATGATGATTTGTCCTTCGGTTCCACTGTGTCTTCCAAGGCATCTGTCATCAAATGTTCCAGGAATGTGTTTAATGATATAACTGAAAAGACACAGCCTTGTCAGACTCCACCTGAGATTGGGAGTCAATTTCCATTTTGCCTGATGATACACTCTTGGTCATTGCAAACAATTGTTTGATGATTTAGACCAGCTTCCAGTCCATGTTGTATGTTTTCATTTTGCACCCCTCCCCACCTCCAGCCACCCGGGGTATTGTCTGAGATCCTACCGAATGCTTTCATGAAGTCTATGAACACATGGTTGACGTCCTGTTGACGCTGTATTTATTTCTTGCACAGTTCTCGTACGTTGAAAATCTGTTTCGTTGTTTCCTTCAAATTAAGAATGCAGAATTTGACAGCGATTTCTTCTGCCCATGGATTTTACGCTGCTTGAAATGACTTCAGTGTCGCTTTGCAAGCGTCATTGATGAGACTGATG
>JADBJO010001791.1:355000-375000 GCA_016801955.1 Conus betulinus | reverse complement strand
ATGTGCAGCGTGACCAGGATCCCAGTTCTGCGATAAAGAGAACTTGATCTGTAGATGAGAATCTGATGGCTGGCTTGTCAAGTGCACACATTTACCCTTTTCCTCTTTCTTTCAGAGGAGGTGTGAGACTCAGCCAGCAAAGTTTTCTCTATGGTAGAGTTTCTGCTATAACTATTAATCTCCACTTTTGTTTAAAGGCTAAGTTAAGCGTACAAAAGGGTAGGAGACAGTAATACAATGTTACACAGTTGTAGTCAAACAACTGACTTGGGCTATACTTAGTCCAAGTACACATGTGGTGTAGACTTAAAGTCATACACTACAAATCATTCCAATAATCACCAGTATTTATAAATCAGAGTAACAGTTTTTACCTAGCACAGGCATACTGTTTTTCCTGATCAAAGTTAATCATGCAATTATCTTAACAGACAGAACTGCATACTGGCAAAAGACAAGGTGCACACAAAGGACAGTGGTCAGATTGTTAACAAAGAATCATAACCACTGGGAGAGAGCTTTTGCCATATGAGGGCAAGCAAACTACTACTACACAATAATCATTCATCAGTTTGATAAATGTTGCTAAGCATTTGTACAAAGTTACAATGTTAACACACACAGCATACATAAAATCAATACAGGGAATCAAAAATGTAAAACAGAGTTCCAACTCGCTTTTCCTGGGAATGAACAGTGACAGAAACTGGAGGTCAAGGAGTACTAGGGCTTCCCTAAGCGTCTCTTTGTCTTCCTCTGTTCTTGCCTACAGGCAGTCCTGAGGGGTCAGTGAAGTGCGCCTCTGTGCGTCTGGTATATGAATTCCTCACTTGGCGAATCAAATTTTGACAACCTGTCATTCACCCATCAGGGGTGAGAGGGGGAGGGATTTAGTCTCGTCACCAATCGCCTCGGAAATTGTTTGAACCTAGTCCGCACCAGTTAATTTATGCGCCCGTATAGGTGTACGCGAGCATCAGTTAATTTATGCGTCCGTGTAGGTGTCGGTGAGCATGTGTAGGTGTCTGCGAGCACGGGGATCGCGGGGTGATTGCCTTTGTGTCAATTAAAGCCGCACGTGGCTCAGGTGGAGGGGGGGGGGGGGGGGGGGGGGGGGTGTGGTGGTGGTGGGGGAGAGCGCGCAACATGCCTTGTGTCACGGGTTAGAGGGGGGGGGGGGGGGGGGTGAGACGGGCTATTGTGTGGGTTATTGTTAGAACGCACATCCCATGTGGCGTAGTATCGCCCAGCATGGGGAGGGAGAGTTGGGGGGGGGGTGAGAGGGAGAGTGGTGTGAAGATTTGAAATCTATTCTTTGGTTTGGGTTTTAGTGGGATCGATGGTGTTGTCAAGCGTCACGTCACATTATTCATGTTTCATCTGTATCAGATTGTTTGTTGTTTCCGCGGTATGTATTATACATATGCTCATTTGCTATTGTGTCTTGCTTTTTTCTTTTTTTTTTTTTTTTCTTTCTTTCTTTTTTTTCTTTTTTTTTGTCGAGGGCATGGTGTAAAAAAAAAAAGCTATTTGCTCATCCATTCTACCCTCAATAAAAATACTCTATGCGTATTCTCTCTCTCTCTCTCTCTCTCTCTCTCTCTCTCTCACACACACACACACACACACACACACACACACACACAAGAAGAGAGAGAGAGAGACAGACAGACAGACAGACAAACAGGCATAGACGGACTGACAAAATACAGAGAGACTGACAGAGGGAGAAGGGGTGGAGAACGAGGAAGAACAAGACATGATAATTATGCTGATGAAAAGGAATGAATAGAAAAAACCGAAACGAATGGACGTTAAGTGCAGTTTTAATGCTCAAATCACATTCAAAGCCAATCGATAAAATCCAGACGCAAAATCCAAATGCACTTTCAGCCCGATAGAGTGTGTTGCGGAGCATCAAGGTGATGTACAAACATTGTGTGCACATGCACTAACGGCTCTAGAGTAAATTGGTTTTACAGAATTGCTACAACCCACGGTATTTCTATGTACAGCTCTACGAGATTTCTGTATTGTGCTGTACTGAATTGTACTGTACTGTATTGTACTGTATTGTATTCTATTGTATTGTACTGTACTGTACTGTATTGTATTGTATTGTGCTGTACTGTATTAAATTGTACTGTACTGTATTGTACTGTACTATATTGAATTGTACTGTACTGTATTGAATTGTATTGTACTGTGTTGAATTGTATTGTACTTTACTGTATTGTATTGTATTGTACTGAACTGTATTGTATTGTACTGTACTGTATTGTATTGTAAACCACCACCACCACCCCTCTCTCTCTCTCTCTCTCTCTCTTTCTCTCTCTCTCTTTCTCTAAACTAGTAGTACTTGCTGTTCACTGATCTGGGTAGAAAATGTCATTTGCTGTTTGGTATGTTCCAAAAGCAACATTGATTATTCCTGCACGTGCTCTCAAATCCTCTGGGCCGTTAATATCTGCTCTCATGGTAACGTTAGCTTTGATTTCCATTCCACGTGCATGCCCGTATAAAAGTCGTGGAATCAATAGTCAGCCATGCAATGCTTCTTTTGGTGGAATGCCTCAGGGCAACAGAGCATTGATTGCTCTCTGCGAACTGTCGGTGCTGAGACTGCATCAGAAAAACCTGGGTGTGGCTTTAAATGGAGTGGTCAGACTGGGCGGCGCAGGATTCAAGCCAGGGATGGACTCAGAAGATAAGACTGCTCTGAGAGAGAGAGAGAGAGAGAGAGAGAGAGAGAGAGAGAGAGAGAGAGAGAACGAATAAAATCAAATGAACTTGACGAACAGAATGATCAGTGTCATGCGTCACATTGTTCACCAGTTCAATCGTACACAGAACCGTTTTGGTGGTTGTACCGTGCGTTTGGCAGGACCCAGATCGTCGGAAGGTGTAGTGGGGGGTTGGGGGGGGGGGGGGGGTTTAGGAAGGAGGCACGAAAGAGGAAGTGAAGAAGAAACTCACGACCAGATCCAAGTGACTGAGGTGCCATCCACCTTGGCTTAAGGCTATTTCAGGCCAATTGCTGGAACACTAAGACTACATCATAATGTTGTTATGCTCTGCACAGCCATGTGGGGATTGTCTTCAATTGTGACAAGCTCCTAGCATAAAATTATCAGTCTCCCTAATCCCCCGAAGTCGGAGTGTGGCTGCCCACGTGGCGGGGTAATCAAAAACGGTCACACACGTAATGTTCTCATCCCCAGCTGATGGATTTGTACCATAGTGTTCAAGTACTTTGAATGTTCGGATGATCCCTGGAGTCTTTTAGCCAGGGTACGACAACGACAACAACAAGTGAGGTGCTATTGTGGTTTACATAAGTAAAAGAACTTTGACCAGACTGATCAAGACATGAAGAAAGTGGAACGTTCAAACGAAATACACACTGAACTATGAAAAAAAAAAATGCTCTGTTTTAAGACGTTCGGTTCTCTCCCGACCCCTGGATGTGGGGTGGTGGGGGTGGGGGTGGTGGTTGGTTGTTCATTTCTGGCACCAGAGATCCAGGTGATGTAGGTGGACATGGGAGGACACCACCACTGCCCCCGTGTTGGCCACCTGTAGGCGGCTAGTGTAGGTCAGGTACAACGTGCCTCCGAAATACACCTGGGAAACATGCCATAGTCGATCATCCAGTTAAGAGACGTGACGTACTAAGTGAGTGAGTGAGTAAGAAAGCAGGAAAAAAAGCAAGCAAGCAAACAAGCACTTAAGTGAATAAGTAAGTAAGTAAGTGTGTGAGTGAGTAAGTATAGTAAGTATAGATATGTCAGTAAATAGGTAAGTTAGTCACTCACTCGCTCACCAAGGAACCAACGGACAACTTTGATAATTGATTAACTGGAAAGTTAGCTAACTACCTAACTGACAAACAAACTGTCCGACTAACTTACCAGTTAACAAGCAAACTAACAAACTAATTAACTGTATTGTGCTATGCTACATCTACATTGCATGCATACGCATAGCTATAAAATGCTTTCACTTGTGTTCTTTGTTTTTTGGTTTTCTTTTCTTGTAGTGCGTGCTTGTATTGTACTGTACTGTACTGTACTGTACTGTACTGTTCTGTACTGTGTTGTATTGTATTGTACCGTATTGGATTGCACTTTACTGTACTGTACTGTACTGTGTTGTATTGTACCATACTGGATTGCACTGTACTGTACTGTGCTGACCTGTACTGTACTGTCTTGTATTGTTCTATACTGTGTTGTATTGTGTTGTACTGTATTTTATTGTACAGTGTTGTATTGCATTGCACTGCACTGTACTATCGTACACGGGGCCTCGGTTCATCGTCTATAACCCAAAAGACAGGCAGTCAGTCAGACCAGCACATAGTTTCTACAGGAGAGAGCTGGAGAAACAGAACCAAACCACATTCAGACCACAGGTTCAATATCTTCTTCATCGACAGCGTTATCTAGTAGGACATTATTTCTCCCCTACCTGATGATCTAACCAGAGGGAAGCGTGGTCAAATGATTGGAGTGTCTGCCTGGACCGTGGTCAAATGGTAAGAGTGTCTGCCTGGACCGTGGTCAAACGGTCAGAGTGTCTGCCTGGACCATGGTCAAACGGTCAGTGTTTGCCTGGACCGTGGTCAAACGGTCAGTGTTTGCCTGAACCGTGGTCAAACGGTCAGTGTTTGCCTGGACCGTGGTCAAAACGGTCAGTGTTTGCTTGGACCGTGGTCAAACGGTCAGTGTTTGCCTGGACCGTGGTCAAATGGTCAGAGTGTCTGCCTGGACCGTGGTCAAATGGTTACAGTGTTTGCCTGTGGAGCAGACGGTCGCGAGTTCGATCCACACGTAGGGTTGCATTTTTTTTTCTTTTTTGCTTGAAAATCCTCTCCGTCCATCCAGCAGTAACTAGGTATGTGCTTCGGTTCAGAGATTAAAGGCGGCGATAGGAGAGAGATGGGCATATGGCTTCTGCTTTTTATCATACTGTGCTCTAGACACGGTGAACTTCACACATTTTATTGCCCCCACCCCCACCCCCCATATATGGGAACTTTAACACACCCCCCCCCCCCCCCCCCCCTCCCATTTTTGGATAATTAACTCAGCGTGATGATAACAAAGTATCAACCGGGTATATAGAATAATTAAACCGATAAATGACACCTGATTGACTCTCTCTCTCTCTCTCTCTCTCTCTCTCTCTCTCTCTCTCTCTCTCTCCCACACACACACACACACACACATTCACATACGTGCACGTGCACATACATATGCACCAAAAGTACAGGAGCACCCCACCTGACCGATATTCCCACCAGAATCATCATAACAAAAAGATGGGCCTTTCACGTGGTCCAGCTCCGAGCTCCAGGTGGATAACAACTGGTTGAAACCTACCCACATGCAGACTTCTATTGTGTTGGACCAAATCTGCGCATGTGAGCGGTCTTCTACCACAACGGGCCGAACCGAATACTGAACTTAAGCTGGATACCGCTTACACAGCTGGGTCGTCTGAGCCGTTCAGTGCTCTCACCTCCACGAGGTTGTCGCCGGGAAACACCAGCTCCATGTGGAAGGGCACGTCCACAGACACAGGGAAAGGCGTGACGTGAACCTGCAGTGGAGAGGGATCCCATACTCCGTCGTCTACGGAGGTTACCTGGAAGTAATCGGTTCCGTAGTAGTTCATCCGACAGCTCACGCGGACCACTGTGTTGCCGTCGTGGTCAAACAGACTCACGAAGAACCTGTAACAGTAACAACCAGAAGGGCACTCCGAGAGCGCAATCCTACGTGGTCAAGGTCGAGCGGGTCCGTCGAGTGAAGACAAAATTATTTTCCTGCCGGAAATAGTAGGGACGGACTGAAAAGAGTTACTTCCTATGCATTTTCTTTAAATAGGATAAGTGAAAATACGAAAGATCAACGTTTAAATATTGTTAGAAAGCTTCAACATTCCAGTAAAATATAATATATTCTGTGCATGGTCATTAATCCATGCCATGTACTTCAAAATGCTCATACATGTTGGAAATGTGTAACCCTCTTTATACACGGACCCTGCTACAGCCATTAGACCTGGATCTTCACCACGCATCCGCACTAGTTTTCCTTTGTTTGTTTGTTTGCTTCTATCTCATCTTCTGTGCCACTCTCGAGGCGCCACTGCAAGTCGTTCATTCTGGCTCCCCAGCCACATCCTGGTTGGTCCTGTCACAGCGCCGGCACCAAAAGAGTGTGATGCTTCATGACGACTTGACATTGACTTTTTCCTGCTGCCGAGTCACTTCGGTGGTGTTCAGTGGCGCCTGTTCTGATCCAACATACACTGGACACCGTCTACTAAGCCCCCTGCTGACGACAATTGCTTAGTCGCGGAGCCGGCGTGAGTGAGTTCTCCCTCTGGAGGATACCACCGTCCAGCGACAGCTCTCGTGAACTCGCCCATACCGGTGAACCTGACGAGAGTTTGTGGCCTTTAAGATGACAGAGTGACGAAGTCGCTAGTTTCTTTTCTTCCTCAACGCGGCAATCCACACTCTACTCTGCACAGATTGTCGTCAGTTGCAACAGTCTAGTATGGTTGTCTTGGGTACAAATTTGAACGATCTTTTCTCAAGGAAAAAACACACTCCTCTCCTCTCGTCTTTAACCCCCTGCGCCTGACCGCACATAAACACACACGCTCTGTAAAACATTGAGACACATCGTAAACTCCCCTGAGCTTGAAACTGTTTACAACGGCCAGTTAAATCAATTTCAGCGCTCTTTAATCGTTTAAGATTTCATTAAGTTGTGTCCAAAGTATTTTGAATGGCACATACTGAAGAAAAACGTTACGGTCTACGAATAGAGGTTGCAAATTTAGGTCAAGCAGCCACAAACTGGTTTCCGGCCAGGAAGAGCTTGTCAGCATCGCCCTTACACCCCTTCCTCCCCCCCTCACCGAAAATTTTTTTTTTTTCTGCTACAGGAACCGTTATACACGGTTACTTCCCTTGTGCGCAGCGATCCTTAATCCTTCTCGAACCTACGATTAGCGAGATACATATAACTCAACGATCTTGGATACCAACTAAAAAATCGCGAAATTAAGAACAAAAACAAGGATCATCAAGATCGATCCCCAAAATTTGCGAGCTAAAACTTCGTTCGGTTAAAAAAAAAAAAAAAAAAAAAAAAAAAAAAAAAGAAAGAAAGAAAGGAAGGAAAAAAAAAGAAATGCCTTTCAAGTGGTAAAAAGGAGGCAACCCCGTCATCATCATCGTCCGGTGCGGTGGGGCATCAGCGTACTATGCCGATTTCTTGGGCAATGAGGGAACTGTCTCTTTGCTCTCAACGATGCTCAGCAGAGTAGAGGTACTGTTACCATCAATTTCAGCCCCTGAGGCTGTCACATGTGAAATTTGCGCCTAATCACTGTGAGGCCTGAATAATTTGTTATCAACCTGTGTATGTGATCATCGTTTGTGTGACAAAATCATCAGTTCCTTAGCGCGTATGTTTTTGAAAGCCTGGATCTGTTGTCAGTTGTGTCCTAAAGGAGGAAGGAGCGATATTAATAGAACAGTAAAAGAGACAATGATACCTCAGAGAGAAAGAGAGAGAGAGAGGTTTGGGGGGGGGGGGGGGGGGGGGGCTATGAAGAAAAGAACAGAAAAAGAGACAGTGGACATACCTGGTGTTCTCTTGCGGGACGCCATCAATGCACACGGTCCAGTTAGGGGTGGGGGCCATGGGCACGTGATACCCCTTGCCACTCACCTGCCATAACACAACCAGGGGGCGAGGATGTTAGTCCGCAAAACACCACGGTGTGTGTCACAAATCAGTCAAGCAGCTATGAGAGCTGCCAGTTCTGCTGCTGTGAACTTTTCAATGTGTGAGTCTAGAAACTGAATAACGTTGTGACGTTTAAATAGAGGGGAAAGGAACGGTAACCCGTTTTCCCGCCATACGCCTTTGTTTTATTCCCGTTCGATCACGCAGGAAATATGAGAGTTGTTCAGTTGGCTGAGCTGCCCTCTCAAAGTAACTACATATGCCAGCTTCTTGTACGCTATTCAGTGAGGTCGGCGTACTGCCTGAACGCAGGATTTGCCCGCAGGCCTTTTACCGTGTGTATGCTTCAAACGTGATAGTTCGAGACAGTCACATGTGAAATTTGGTGAACAGACGGCCGACCCATGAACAAGACGCATAGGCATAGCCAATTAAAACTATAGCAGGATACGAGAGCTTTCAACACACGCAATGGTCACTAATCCTATCCTCTCTAACTTCTTCGGATTAAAAAGAATAAGAATAATTCTTTGTGAGACCGCCAAAAAGGAAAACAAACAATTTAAAAGACAAAACACGACGCGTTTCGATCTCTTAAGTCTTCTTCAGGCAAGATAAACAACGTTCGGGACAATGAAAACGAAGAACGAGCAATCACTTATCTGTTCATATTCAGCGCAAGATGGGCGTTGAATTAGTTCAAAACACGTTGTGTTTTGTCTTGGAACTTTGTCCTTGTTTTGGGCGGACTCACGAAGAATCATTCTTAAACTTGGTTTCAATGTACGCCTGCAGACACCTCCCTTTGAAACTTTTCAGCTGAAATTGTTTGTCACATGTATCACGACCAACACGAGGCACGAGAGGAACGCTAACAATGTGGATGATCAATAGGATTTCTACTCATTGTACTCCCAGTATATAGAACAGGGAGTACTTTACAATGGGAATGAAGAAAGGCTGTCTGTGTGTCTGTCCGTGGTCAAAATATGTTCCACTCGCTCCGGACAAAAACTTGTGGGCCGATCTTTCTAAAAATTTGTAGGTATGTTCGTTATGGGTCAAGGATGATGTCTGATGTTTTATTTTACCAGAACAGCTGTTACTAATGGCTATTACGGCCCCAAACGGTTTTTCTTCTGTATGGAATATCTCAGAAAGTATGGAGGAAGGTGGGGGGGGGGGGGGGGGGGGGGGGGGGCTGAAAAGCATCACAATTAAACATTGTCATAATGCTGAAAAAACGTGGCAATCAAACATAAGTCATAATGTATTTCGTCACTGAGATATAGTAAACATGTTCTTGACATGTACGCTCTTATTCAAGATAAACTTGGAGTACGTTTATATGCTTTGCATCTTGTTTTTCCTTCATTCGTTCACCAGTCCATTGCTTCTCAGTAATATAAACTCATAACCACTAGCTACTGATTTGAACCAAAGATGTCGCTTTGCCACTGTTAGACCTACTGCTCGCGTGGCTCAAACAGCGAGAAGTGCCTGCAGTTTAGGGTAGACGTCATGTAAGAAGGAAGATTCGCACGTTAACTCCGCGAGCTTTCAACAGTATTGGCCAGCTGACTAGCAACTCTCTTATTCTCATCAAAAGATGTTGTTTGCGTTTTCCTTTGTTAGTATGTTTTTTTTTTTTCGCCAAGTATACCTCTTAAAAACGACATGAGACATCAAATTTGAAGTAGATGTGATCTTTAATCAATGAATCATTTATTCCCTTCATGAACGAATCCAGCATCTATGAAATCTCCTGTACTCATCAGTAAACCCTGCAAGCTGACCAAATGTATCACTCACGGCATCCTCCTCTCTCCAGACATGCTCCTGCACTTTCCAGGGAGCTGGACCCACTGGCCCGCCCCATAGCACGCGAGGCTGGGGTTTGGACCCACGTACACCTGTCCGCGTCAACGCATTGGACAGTGCCTTGCATTCCAGTCTCCGTCCTCTGCCACGAAACTGGGATCGTGTCGTCGTTCGTAGGGGCTCCAGAGATGGCACAGGCATCTGTGGAAGAGGTGAAGGCACTGATCATGAGGCTAGGTGAATGGTTTTGATTAACGAATCATGTTATTAATTAATCAATCAATCAGTCGATTAATCAATCAATCAATGAATTGATTGATTTCTTTATATATTTCTTTTGATCTTGAGGCTAGGCGAATGGTTTGGATTAACTAATCATATTATCAGTCAATTAATCAATCAATCGATTGATTGATTTGTTTAAATATTTCGTTTCTGCTCTATATCATCCTCCACGCCATTTCAGTGGTGTTACCCCCCACACCGCTCATTCCGGCTCCCCGTCCACAGCCACACTCAGGATCGTCCAGCCGCACACCAGCAGCACCGGCACTCCACGGGGAGCAGTCAACGTCAGGTGGTCATGAGGTGACCCATCAGAGGAGACGCTGCTCTTTTTGTGGAATCATTTCCCCGCGGTGCTCAGTGGTGCCTGTGCTGATCCAACATACACAGGACAACACCCACTAAGTCCACTACTGACGAAACAGCTGAATAATCCCACAGCCGGCGTTAAAGAAGTGACCGGCAGTCTAAGTGTTGGAATTGGTAACACTTGGTCGCTGTCTTGAGACGATGTGACGACAAATGATGATAACAATAAAACCCAAACATTTAGGGAAATAAAGATACCAACAATAACACTACCAAAACGTTTTTTGTCGTCGAGGCAGCAGCAGTAATAGCTGTAGCAGCAGCAATAGTAGTAGTAGCAGCAGTGCCATGGGGTAGAAGTAGTTGCAGGAACCGCAGCAACAACTACAGAAGCTGCAGTTGTATTGATAGCTGTAGCAGTAGTAGAACCAAATTCTTTGATGTGTTATTCAGGATCTTTCGAAGTTCTAATCGTAGAAGTAAGTCATGTATGTCTGATTCCACGATCGTTCAAGCTGAGGTCGAATTGCTGCAGTTAATCAGACATACGTATACAACACACAGTTTCTTTGTAATCCTGTCGTAAGTCTCTTAAATGATGTGAAATCGGAAAATCAAAGCACGCACCTCTCTCTCTCTCTCTCTCTCTCTCTCTCTCTCTCTCTCTCTCTCTCTCTCTCTCTCTCTCTCTCTCTCTCTCACACCACACACACACACACACACACACAACACACACACACACACACACACACACACACACACATACGCACACACACTCACACACACACACGGACACACGAGCGTCTGCGGAACCGAATGAGGTCATCGAATGAATGTTAACTACGTGCGTCACACTGAGAAATCTTAACCTGAAGTCTTAGTCTCCACAGACAATTGACAGAGCGACATCACCACACACCTCCATCTTGAAATGAGGTGAAACAAAATCAGCGTTTATGATAGCCAGAAGGCCATAGAGCTCCATAAACGCGACGCCATTAGTTCCAGTCCTTATAAAGTGTCGAGAGAGTAATCGAAACTCTTTCGTTCCGCACAGAAGCACGGATACTCAGCGCGTGACCATACTTACCTCCCTTTAGAAGTGAATCTCGTAACTTGACCTAGATCAGGCGACACACCCTGGGGCAGATGTCTCTGGCTCGGGGTGGGCGTGAATGTTGAGTTTTACATCCTCGTAGCGAAAGCTTTTAGGACATATCTCGGGGTGGCCCCGCCCTGACCTTCTTCCTCATGACGCCTGGCCGTGGAATTGCATAAGGGTAGGCGGACAACGTCTTTTGAAAAGAACGGCACTGGACCCTCTGTGGGGGAAGGGGGGGGGGGGGGGGGGGGAGGAAGAGATCATTGCCTAGTTGGATTACTCTCACTGTTTCTGTTGGATTACTGTTTTACGACGGGGGGGGGAGAGTCCGGAGCAGCTCAGTGGGGAGTTCCTCCCTCCAGGCAACTGTGTAATACCAGTGTAGTGTTCTTCAAGCTTTGACAAGAGGACGAGGACTGAAAGCTTCCGACACAGCGAGCCCTTGAGCAAATTGAACAGTTGAGCGGAAGAAAGATAGTTAGCGTGGAGTCGGAGCCATGACAAAGCTTGAACAGATATCCAACCAGAAGAAGAACAAACAGGAGGAGAAGGAACGGAAAAAAGGAAAGGAAGAGGAGGAGGATGAAATTTTAAAGGCCGTGGTAGCCCGAACTGACCCACTGTTCAGACCGCGCTGTAAAAGATTCGTGGGACAGGTGGAGGAGGGATGTAATTTGAGCTGGTGACTCGTTTGGCAAGCTTCTCTCTCTCTCTCTCTCTCTCTCTCTCTCTGTTTTTATCGTTAGTTCTGCTCTTGAATCCAGACTCTACGCAACATTCAACCCTAACAGTGTCACATGATCATGTTGAACATCCTGTACCACACACCAGCTTTCAACTGGTTATGAAAACACCAGAATACCCAGCATGCATCAGGGTATTTGGAATGGAGATGGCCCCTGGCCAAGCATACACACTTGCCCTCTGAAAAAGTTGTGTGACGCACAAATACTTTAAAACAACAGCTACCCCCACCCCCACCCCCCTTGGCTCATTTTTCTTCATTCATTGTCAGTCTTTACGTTGTTTAGTTGTTTACGTTGTTTTCCTGGCAACGAGATTATTGATTCCATGAAGCTTGCTGGCACAGGAGTGCATGCGTACATGCATTATTCCACCGATTTGTGGATTCCTCGCACTAAGGAGAAATATACACGTGGTACTGAAAGACGTTTGGCATCTTTATTCGCAAGCACGCATGCAGACACACACACACACACACGCACGCACACACACACACACACACACACACACACACACACACGCGCGCGCGCGCGCGCGCGCGCGCGCGCGCGCATGAACTTACGCGCACACACATAGACAGTTATGTACACATGTATACAGAGAGAGAGAGAGAGAGAGAGAGAGAGAGAGAGATGAGATGGATATAGATATATGTCGCTTGTATATGAGCGATATGTCGCTCGTTTAGGTTTTAAGTACAACACACGCAAATATACAAACAGGTAAATAATACACACACACACGCCCGCGCATGTGCGCACATGAACGCAAACAGACGAACACACACACACACACACACACACACACACACACACACACACACGCGCGCGGCGCGCGCCCCGCGCCCCCCCCCCCCCCCCCCCCCCCCCCCCCCACACACACACACACACACACACCAATGTACTGCAGAAAGAAGGGTGGGGTGTATGTGGAGAAGGAATATGCATTTTGCAGTTCTAAACGACCAAACCTTGCACAGATTTACCTACCTGTATACAGTGTTATCCGTCGACTGAAGTATTGTTCTCATGAACAGAGGTGACTTGAAGATAGCATATGCCCGAGCTCTCGTCGTACCCACACGATTCGCATAGCGTTCGCGTCATACACTCCCTCAGGCACGTCATCTCTGACGATACTGACGTTATTAAGTCGAATCCTAACAGGGTGTGGTTGGTCTGAAGACGCCATGTTTCTTACCTCAGCTATGGCGTCTAAGAATCGAATCGAACAAAATGAAATGAAGAAAAGAAACACCATTAAGGACATGATGACAGCACTGGACAGGGGCTTTTTTTTTCTTTCTTTCTTTTTTTTCTTTTCTTTTTCTCTTTCTTCTTTCTTTTTCTTTTTTCTTTCCCTTTCTCTTTTTTTGTCTCGTCGATTCGTAGTTATGAATCACTTTGAATGATTTCTGTCCACTTTCACTACCTTTCTGTACTGATGTTGTCTTTGTTTCTGATGTGAAGATTACAAACTTTCACAAACTTTGTAACGTTTACTTTCTAGTCTGTGTCCAGTGGATCTGACTAGTATTGAGTGGACACTTCCCTATCTCAGTGTCTCTCTCAAAGATTCCTTCCAGTAGTTCTTGTTATCTGTTTTTTTCTTTCTTTATCATTTTCTTTAAAAGCTGAGTTTGTCGTTGACATAATCTGTTTGTTACCTTGAAGCTGTATTCATTGTTTACCTTTATGAGGAGAAACCGTGTATATTCTAGTTGCTAACTCGTTTTTCTCCAGCTCGTTGATTCTGAAGCATCATCCAACACACTTTGGTATGTTCTTTTCCCAGTCTTCTTCTTACTTCTACGAACTTGTCGAACGGCTCAGTGTCCAACTTTAAAATACATGTATTACATACATCACTGCTGTTTTCTTCTACAAGACCCCGCTAACTGGATGGTCACGCTATTCGTGAATTCTCTTTAATAATTTTGCAGAGATAAAGTCTGACTTTAAAGGATGATACAAGAGCAATAAAGAGAAGAGAAAAGGAAAAGAAAAATTTCTTTTTTTTGTTGTTTGTTTATTTTGTTTGTTCTTTTTTTTTTCTTAAACAGATCTACTGAAAATGTTATTTTACGCTTGTTCTTGAGCGTTACTCGTTTACAATTTAGAGTATATTTCTTGGATTTTCAGATGTGCTTTCCTTTTTCTTTTACTTTTTTTTTCATTTTTAAACCCATGAATATCTACGAAAAAAGTCCAGCTTAAAAAAAAAAAAAAAAAAAAACCAAAAACAAAAAAAAAAAAACGTATAACCAGTTTTAAGGCTAAATCATTTTATTCAAGCGAAATTAACACATTCTGCGACAACAATTCTTTTTTGACCTTTTACCACTTTCTTCCCAAATCTTGTGAGCCATCTATTGTTTTTATCTGTTTGTTCGTTTATTTGTTTGTTTGTTTTTATACATCTCCTATTTAGAAGACTGCATTTTTTTTTCTAAACATATTTCAGATGGAAAATGCCATGATCTATGAGGAAAAAGCCTGCGTGAGTTTACAAGGGATAATACAATTTCTTGCGACAATTCGTGAACTCACTATGTCCATTAAGCAGGTACTCTCTCTCTCTCTCTCTCTCTCTCTCTCTCTCTCTCTCTCTCTCTCTCTCTCTAACACACACACACACACACACACACACACACACACACACACACACACACACACACTCGCAGCACACACACACACACGCACACACACACACACACACACACACACACACACACACACACACACATGACCCTTTTTCAAAAAGTCAGTATGCATTCACAATGTTACGAATGGAAATGGTCCTAAAAAAGGTAGACACGATTTCAAAACTGTCATAGACCTAAGTATGCTATTCCACACTAAGAAATAATCTCTGAAAATGTCGCTTTTTATGCTCTGGTGGTAAACATTGAACAACTTACAATAATATATGTATTTTTTATGCCAGTTTAGAAAATATATGGAGATTAATCCAGTAAAGAGCATTGAAAATATAGTTCACAGCTTAGATTGTTGATGCCTCTTCCAAAATTTCGATTTATCTATTTATTTGTTTATTTACTTCTTTCCTTTCTTACTTAACTAATTCATTCTAGTGATGTGTTGTAGGGGGAAGCAGTGAACAGGGGCGGGTTGGATGGGATATAGTTTACGTGTGTGTGTGTGTGTGTGTGTGTGTGTGTGTGTGTGTGTGAAATATGTGACTATGATTATGTGTATGTGTGGGCGCGCTATGTGCTTTCATAAACCAAATTGTGAATGAAGGTATTTGAAAGAGAGGAAAGGGGGTTTCATAAATGTTCTTTTTGACATTGTTTATATTGTACATGTATAGCATTTTTTTTTTTTCTTCAGACATCTTTCCGTGCATTTTTTTCCCTCCAAATAATTTTCCTTTTTTCCCTAGATGTCTTGATGGAAAAAATGTAGACATGCTGCTTACTCAGTGTATTAATTCAAAATTAAGTTTTCACTTTACACACACACACACACAGACACACACACACACACACACACACACACACACACACACACACACACACACACACACATCAGGTGGATCAGAATCTTTTGCAGCCAGGGAAACGATATGATCGTGAACAGAACATGGTGTGTATCACAAATACGTACATGCACCAAATTAAATACCCCGATAATGACCCCACCCCACAACGGTTCGTTTAGGTTACCCCCTGCTAACACAACACACACACACACACACACACACACACAGGGAGCCGACAGATGAAAGAAGCCAAGCCTTTGTGTCCACTACGATGAATGTAAGGCCCTAGCCACCCTACCCGTGAAATAATGGATGCTGGACACACATGCCCGGGGTGGACGGCCTCTCTCAGAACAATAGATGAAGAAAAGAGAACCGTTCCCACAGTGGCCATTTTGTTTCAGAATGCATGGAGAGTTATTGCCCGTCACATCAAAAAACACTCCAGTGCTGTCATTCGCTCAAAACACATCACAAAGAGATCCGATATCCTCGCAAACCTTGAAAAATTCATAGCAGAATATTTTATTTGTCAAACAGGACTGGGCAGTTGTAGTCAGTATGCGGCTTGAAACAGTCAATAAGAATATCATGATCATGATCATGATCATCAACATCATCATCAATATCATCGTCGTCGTCGTCGTCGTCGTCGTCGTCACCATTATCACCATCACCCGTGGTGGTTTGCGTATGTGCCTATCCCTGAACTGACTTGGCATCAGTGAGGAGTATTGTCTGGCTGGGGGCCTACCGGCAGCATAAAACTCACAGTTCCCTGGCGAATTACTTGCCCCAGATCATGAGAGACATCACCAGGCATGATTATAACGCCTTCTATAGACCGAGCAAAGAGGACGGAGCAGAAAAGGACGGCGCAGAATAAACAAAATTATACAAAATTCACTGAAAAGTTTTTCTTTCTTTTTTTTTCTATTGTTGTTGTTTGTTGTTGTTGTTGTTGTGTTTGTGGCGACAGGGAGAGAGAGTGGTGGCGAAGATGAACGGTGGGGGTGGGGGAGGGGTGTGAGGGGCGAGGTGTATTATCATGTATGTTCTTGCTGCGTGAAATCGTGTCAAAACTGAAAGAAAATAAATATGACGGGATTACATTTTATGTTGTACGGCATTAGACAAGCCACAACATCTTGGCACATCAAACAAGTCAAATCAAACCAGGTCAACATCAACTTTATTGAGGGTTAAAGCGTAGGCCACGCTTGACACTTTTTTTCCACTTATCCTGTCTGGTCTCAAAAAAACAAACAAAACACACACACACACACACACACACAATGAACAACAGTGAACAATGTTTATTGTTGCCTTTTAACACATAGATTAATTAATGAAGACCAGACAGGTTTTATTCCAGGACGATATATTGGAGAAAATATAAGAACCATGTATGACATGATATTTTTATCTGGGAAAAAAATCTCTACCTGGTTTACTGGTATCAGTTGACAATGAGAAGGCGTTTGATTCGATAATTTGGACATGTATGAATAAGATACTTAAAGTTTTTAGGTTTGGAGAAGGCATATGCTGCTGGGTTTCGACATTTACAAACACATAAAATCCTATATAATCGTGAATTGCAAAGTATCTAAGATTTTTAAATAGAGAGAGGGTGCCGTCAGGGCGATCCCATTTCGCCATATCTATTTGTTTTGTTTGCAGACATATCTATTTGTTTTGTTTTGCAGACATTTTAGCATGTAAAATTAGGGAAGACGAGATAATAAAGGGCATTGAACTACTCGTTACGATGTTTAAGATCAGCCAATTTGCAGACGATACAGTGTTCACATTAGAAGGGGATAGGGTTTCGTATGGAAATCTGTTTGAAACTCTTAAAGAGTTTGAAGAATTTTCAGGACTATAACTCAGTTATGAAAAAAAAAATTGTAAATGTATAGTTAGGAAAACTGCAAAACTCAAAATGTGAATATCTGTCCGAAAGGAAAATGAAATGGAACCCACCAAAATATAGGATATTAGGCATTTGGTTCACAGGAGAGTTATCAAAAATGGCAGAAATCAACACAGAAGATACATTTATTGAAGCTAAACCATTGTTTAAAGTTTGGTCAAAGCGTATATGTACACCCCTAGGCAGGATTGCAGTACTGAAATCCATGATTCTTTCAAAGCTCATATACCTATGAATTCTATTACCAAATCTTCCAGAAAATTAGATAATCAGTTTCAGAAAATATGTTTTGAATTTATATGGAATAAACAAACTGACAAGATCAAAAGGAAATACGCAGTACATTCTATTGAAAATGGAGGCACAGCGTTTGAAATTGAAGCAGATATATACAAGCTTTAAAACTGACCTGGTTAAAAAGAATGTAAACGATAAATCCAAAATGGAAAACAATATTAAGTGCTATGTTCACCGAAATAGATTCATTTGACCTCTACGGACGTAGAAAAACTCCTTAGGAAAAAATCAATCTGTTTGGAAAGACGTTTTCACTTCGTATGTTGATTTTGCAAATCAGGTATTTTTTAACAATTCGAACGAGGTGTTAGCAGAGCCGTTATTCTATAATGACAAGTTTAGAGTTTGACGACGTCATAAACTTTAAAAACTGGATAGCAAAGTAGATATTCCTAGTTAAAGATGTTGTCAATGAGGATGGAAGTTTCCTCGACTGTAAAAACGTTTTCTGAAAAACATGATATCACTGTAAATAACCTAGAGTACATGGGATGTATATCATCAATACAAAGGTATTTAAGAAGTGCAAATATTAAAGTAATGAACAATAACTGTAATCTAAGAACAAAGCACTGCAAATGATATCAAGCGTTAGAAAAGGATCGAAACTTTTTTCACAGCACTCTCATCGATAAAATAACAATATTTGATTAAAGTTCCTTTGCAAAATGGGAAGATAAATTAAGATGTGTAATAGACTGGGAAAAAAACAATGAAACAAGTTTTTTTTTTCCTGTCCCAACCTCTGCGCCACCTCAGGGGCAGTGCACCAACGCCGCTCATTCCGACACCCCGTCCACATCCACAACCCGGTCGGCCCCCCCGCAACCCCGGCACCGGTAATCCACAGGGAGCAGTCAATGTCAAGTCGTCAAGAGGCAACCCACCGGAGACACTGCACTGCTGCCTAGTCACTTTGGTGGTGTTCAGTGGCGCCTGTTTTGATCTAACATACGCAGGATACCACCTACTAAGCCGAGGTTCCGTGTGTGAACGCACGCACATCTTGCACACACGTAAAATCCCATCACCAACTTTTGGGAGAGGCCAGTTTGGCAGTTGGTATGGATGACACGTTACACATAGCATGCACCTTCCCCGAAGATGGAGTATGGCTGCCTTAATGGCGGGATAAAAAAATGGTCATACACAGAAAACTCCACTACCTGTCTATACAGGCAGTGTCCGCAGGAATATCAGCCTGCATACGCAGAAAGGAAGAAAGAAGAAAGAAAGAGACAAGAAACAAACAAAAAACCCAAGGGCAGTGAGGATGGGGATGGGAAGATAGTGGCGGAACAAAGGAGAGGCAGGGGCTGGGGGAGAGAGTGGCGTGTAGGGTACGCATCGGGAGGAGGAATGGGAAGGAAAGGAAGGAAAGAGGAGGACGAAAGAGGTGGGCGGTGAGGAGCATACTATGCAATTAGCGCGCATGTTCCTAGTAACTACAGTGCGCGCAGTGCTTGTAAGACGTCAGAAAGTGCGCACGTCCTGTCCAAAACAAAGGCGTTCCTAAGTCAGGAAGCGTGCACTTTGAAACCTAAATGTGTTATTATCCCTTTTCTTTCATAACGTTTTATTGTCGGTATTACAATGCACTGGACATTAAAGAAAACGCCAAAACGCCAGAGTACCCATCCCCCCCCCCCCCCCCCCCCCCACACAGACATACACACAAAACGCGCGCGCGCGCGCCACACACACACACACACACACACACACACACACAGCAGTCGAGTCTCGTGATATCTACAAAATCGACCGCTCGGATGAAAACGGACACTATAACTGTGAAAAACAGCAGAAGGGCGTGCTTGTGAGCATCCCCATTTTTCAGGTGAAAGATGCGAGCTTCCAAAGCGTGGTTTGTGTCGCGTGCTTTTAAGCTGTGCGCAATTTTGGCCGGCTCTGAAGCTGGAATGGAAAGCCTACATCATGGTAATCCAGCGTCGTTGAGGAATAGCAACAATATGGAGCAGTTCAGCCCTCCCCCCCCCCCCCCCCCCCCCCCCCCCCCCCCCAGTGACTTAATGAGAGGCCAAAACTATCATCCACAACCATTACAAAAACCAGTGGAAGAGAATGGCTGGGTGCGGACAGTGGTGTTGATCCAATCCGTCAGCTCCAGGGATACCAGCAAACAGTCCTCTTCAGACTGAGAACTGGCCACTGCCGACTGCTGAGCCATCTCAGCTGAATTACAATTGCCCATACAGACGAATGTCCG
>JADBJO010001791.1:335000-347500 GCA_016801955.1 Conus betulinus | reverse complement strand
CTGTTCACAATTAAAATATATCGTCCACAATTGAAGGGTACCGTTCACAATTAAAACATGTTATCTGCAATTAAAAGAGGATGCCTTTCACAATAAAAAAAAAACATACCATCCATCCAGAAGCAAAGGGGACCGTTCACAATTAAAACATATCACCCACAATTAAAAAGTCCGTTCACAATTAAAATACACCATCCACAACTAAAGCGTACCGTATGCAATTAAAGGGAACCGTTCATAATCAAAACATACCAGTTACAGTTCTCGCAGGCAGTTGCGCGCAGACACCAGGCCCAGCCAACATGCAGCGCACGTGGGAAAGAAAAACCACCGCTTGCCCTGAAACACACACACACACACACGCGCGCGCGCGCGCGCGCGCGCGCGCGTGCTAAATTTAGAAACCGAGGTATACAAAAAAAAGTTACTTCTACAATCCTGTTATCTTTGTAAAGGTCTGCTCTTCTTGAGGACGTTCTATACATACCAACCCTGTTAACAATCCTGTTATCTTTGTGGCCGTCAGCTTTTCTTGAGGACGCTCTATACACACCAACCCTGTTAACAATCCTGTTATCTTTGTGGCCGTCAGCTTTCCTTGAGGATGTTCTATATACACCATCCCTGCTAATAATCCTGTTATCTTTGGCCGTCAGCTCTCCTTGAGGATGTTCTATATACGCCATCCCTGCTAACAATCCTGTTATCTTTGTGGCCGTCAGCTCTCCTTGAGGATGTTCTATATACGCCATCCCTGCTAACAATCCTGTTATCTTTGTGGCCGTCAGCTCTCCTTGAGGACGCTCTATACACACCAACCCTATTAACAATCCTGTTATCTTTGTGGAGGTCTGCTCTTCTTGAGGACGCTCTACACACACCAACCTGTAAACAATCCTGTTATCTTTGTGAATGTCTGCTCTTCTTAAGGACGCTCTATATATACCAACCATGTTAACAAACCTGTTATTTTGTGGAGGTCTGCACAGCTGCATATGTCGTTCAGACGACACTGCTGTTTACCGCTATTTACTGCACGTGTCGTTCAGCCAGTAGTACTGCTTAGTACTTTTGACTGCCTGTGGCGTTCAGTCACGAACACTGCTTAGTACTTTTGACTGCCTGTGGCGTTCAGTCACGACACACTGCTTAGTACTTTTAACTGCCTGTGGCGTTCAGTCACTAACACTGCTTAGTACTTTTGACTGCCTGGCGTTCAGTCACTAACACTGCTTAGTACTTTTGACTGCCTGTGGCGTTCAGTCACGAACACTGCTTAGTACTTTTGACTGCCTGTGGCGTTCAGTCACTAACACTGCTTAGTACTTTTGACTGCCTGTGGCGTTCAGTCACTAACACTGCTTAGTACTTTTGACTGCCTGTGGCGTTCAGTCACGAACACTGCTTAGTACTTTTTACTGCCTGTGGCGTTCAGTCACTAACACTGCTTAGTACTTTTTACTGCCTGTGGCGTTCAGTCACGAACACTGCTTAGTACTTTTTACTGCCTGTGGCGTTCAGTCACTAACACTGCTTAGTACTTTTTACTGCCTGTGGCGTTCAGTCACTAACACTGCTTAGTACTTTTTACTGCACATGTCGTTTGGCCAGTACGACTGTTTATAATTTTTTTTACTGCACGTGCCGTTCATTTAGCACTACTCTATTCTACTTTTTACTGGACGCGCAGTTCATTTAGCACTACTCTATTATACTTTTTACTGCACGTGCCGTTCATTTAGCACTACTCTATCCTACCTTAACTGCACGTGCCGTTCATTTAGCACTACTCTATCCTACTACTTTTACTGCATGTGCCGTTCATTTAGCACTACTCTATTTTACGTTTTATTGCACGTGCCGTTTATTTAGCACTACTCTATTCTACTTTTTTTTTTTTTCTTTTTTTTTTTTTTTTGCTTTCTATACTTTTATGTCACTCAGTCGACTCTACTGCCTTTTTCTTTTTATACTTATGTCGGGGCTGAACGCGTGCGTAATGTGAGGCAGATTTGTCGAGAAAAGGGCAGCCCATTTCCCCTTTTAATTAGGTCACTACAGCTCGTTGCAGTGCACTTGCTCTTTTCACCTCAAGGGTGAAGCTGATTGCAAGGCACTGACAGCCTTCCCCTCCACTCACCTCTTCCTTCCTTCCCTCAACCCCCACATCCCCCTCCTGTCTCCTATAGCTCTCTATCCACCTTCCCCTGAACCTTCCTTCCACCTCCCCCTCTGGCTGCTGTCATGGTACTGAGTCAAAAATGGTCAGTCCTTTTGCCTGTCCTGTTACTGAATAAGTCAGTCAGGCCTATTCTTCACGGTGTTTACTACACACTGGTTGGTCAGTCAGCACCATCGATTCCGACTTTTACTCTCTGCGTTGTTCAGCCAGGACTGCTTTTAGTTTTAAGGATGTTCTTTACTTCATAAGTTACCGTAGAGTGTCTACATAGTCGCCCTATTTCTTTCTCTTCGAAAGCAGTAATGAAGGAGGAAGAATGGAGGAAGGATACTATACCGTAGGAGGATTTCTCCACACTCTCTGGCGACACGTGCCATCAGCGATCCACAGTCCAGTATCAGAGCAGTAGATGGTGGTGATGTCTGCGCTGTACATGTAGTCGTCACGACAGGTTATCTCCCCCTTCTGTTCTGAGGCTTCCCAGCTGACTGTGGTAGTGATGGTGTTGACGGCATCGGAGGGGTCACAGGTAACACCTGTTTGGTAGTTGAAATGTAAGACAAACACATGGCATGGGGTTGAAACTAATGACAATACCTGCTATGTGTGGTTGAAACCTAAAGAAACCCGCAGACTTAGCTAGTTTCGGGGCCTGATGAGCTGAGCGCCACTGTTCCAAGTACTGGCCAAAGCTGTGGACTATACTGCGAGCGGATTGTGGACAGAGAGAAAAAAAAAAAACGTGCTCTGTTCAGGTTCTCTTCCCTTTCCAATAGTGCTTGCAACTGTCCAATCAGAATGGCCTTCCCAGGCGAGAGGTCAGGTATGCAAATGACTAAAAGTGTGGTTTGCTATGTCTGCAGGGTGAGGTTTGTCTGAGCCACTTTCTCAACATGGTAAATATCTCCTGCATCTGTGGGGCACTTTCTCAACATGGTAAATATCTCCTGCATCTGTGGGACACTTTCTCAACATGGTAAATATCTCCTGCATCTGTGGGGCACTTTCTCAACATGGTAAATATCTCCTGCCTCTGTGGGGTGCCCAAGACATCTTTTCAGTAGTTGAAGCATTTCAGTTCATGTTGCTGATTGTCCACTGACCCTGCTTATTACTTAGGCTTAAAACAGCACTTGTGCAGGGGGATAAACATTTCAGACAAGTATCTTTTCAATGATGTAGATTTAAGACAACGCCTGTTTAGCAGTTAAGACGCGAGTCAAAACCTAAAGCAAGACACCTGTTCAGTGGTTATGCTCCTACTTTAGGCCAGTATATTCTGGAAGTTCTGCTCGTTTGAAACGTGTCAAAAACAGTGTCTGACGAAGAAGTGCGACAACTACACATTGAAGCAATTCCGTGCACGTGAACATACCGACACCTTGACAATATTCATTTCAAATTGAAATGAAAAGAGCTAGAACAGAACTTGGAAAAGCGCAGATCTCTGCCCAGGGGAACAAATCGTGGATCTGCCCACTCAGTCACCCCGTGAGTGAAGACAACATTAGTTGTTTCCATCAGGGGAAGCAATTGTTGATATGGATTGGAGGAAATATCCCTACCGGTCAACTTTTATCAGAACATTGAAAAAAACGAAATATTTAAGAGTATAACACTAAAATTCCCCTTTAAGAATAATGTTTCGTAAACAGCTACCAGTTTGTAGCAGTGTTCGTGTCAATGAATTCTGGAAAGAGGTCCTTGTCATTTATTTTGAGAACAATTCTGTAACTACGCTAGAAGATATTAACTGTAATAGTTTTCAAAGTCAAATGCTCTTAAATAACTTATTGCTCACTTATTAACACAAAACACACTGTGCTTTCCAAGTTGGCAAACGAACGGGATTGAAACGATATTCAGATTATTAATTCTCGAGAAAACCGATTACTTACACTGGAGAAATTGCAAAGCATGATGGGACACAATAGAGCAAATAATTTATAAGAGCATAACATTCTAATCAACACTATTCCAAAAAGACATGAGTACAGTGGATACAGAACAGCGAAAAAGAAAAAGGTCATATATGCGAGGCGAGTCTGAACGATTCTGCCTTCTCTCTACAACGTATTTTTGAAAAATAGCTAAACAGTAGAAAACATCACCTCTCCTGAAAGTGGACGGGAAACATACTGGCTGCTACAGATCTCCATTGTTTGCATACGTATACAGAAATACTTTACCACCGTTGTGAGATGTATGCTAGAAAGCCTGTGAATTCCCCCTCTCTATCCCCCCCCCCCCCCTCTCTGTCTCTGTCTCTCTCCCTCTGTCTCTCTTTACCCGTCTCCCTGCCCTCTATCTCTAGTTGTCTCTCTCTCAGTTTGTTTGTGTAGGTCGGTCGGCCGGTCTGTCTGTCTGCCTGTCTATCTGTCTGCCTGTCCGTCCGTCCATCTCTCTCTCTCTCTCTCTCTCTCTCTCTCTCTCTCTCTCTCTCTCTCTCTCTCTCTCTCTCTCTCTCAGTTCTATCCAGTTGTAATGAAAACATTACCATATCATTTGCAAAATATATAGCAGAGAGGCCAGTGATTTTCGGAGAGATAACATCAAAACAATCTGCTGAGTTAAAATTTTGCGACTATACATGAATCCATATTCAGCACTTATTCTACATGGCCTGATGGTCGAAGGAAATTGATTAGTGGTGCGCGAAAGTAGGTGTGTGTGTGTGTGTGTGTGTGTGTGTGTGTGTGTGTGTGTGTGTGTGTGTGTGTGTGTGTGTGTGTGACAGAGAGAGAGAGAGAGAGAGAGAGAGAGAGAGAGAGAGTGGGCACGCGCGCGCGCGCCAGCGCGCAAGTAGGTGCGAATTTGTGTGCGTGTGTATGCACGATGCGTGTTCAAGGTATGTGTGTATGTGTGCTAGGGAGAAGGATATTGTCCACTTGTGTATGCGTATGAAGATTTGAAATATTCGTGACATTTATATGAGTTCTTTTTCTTTCAACTGCATGTCTTTACTGCTGTCTATTAATGAAATAACGGTAACCCCCTTGCCAACAGGGCTTATTTGCTGATGGCAATAAAAATGTGTCAGTGTCAGTGTGTCAGTCTCTCTCTCTCTCTCTCTCTCTCTCTCTCTCTCTCTCGCTCGCGCGCGCGCGCGCGTGCGCACACGTACACATGCATTGTGCATTTAAAAAAAAATTTTTTTTTTTAATTAGTGCTGTGCTCAATGCTATTTTGTTTAATTGTTCCTTTCGGTGTGAGTGGTAAATGCAACAGAGCGAAAGTGTCAACACACCAAACATTAGAACATAAATAAACCCATGCGCCTTGTATCAAAACGCGAAAAAAAAAAAAACTAAAACACCAAGCGAATGTCCAACGGAAATGGAAAACACAGACTATATGCATGATGTGTGAGGCTTCGAAGAAAAAAAGAAGCGAAAAAAAGTGTGGGGAAAAGAGGAGAATGGAAGCCTCACTAAAAAAAAAATAAATAAATTAAAAAAAAAAAGAATAAAAAGCGAAAAAAAAAAAAAAGGGGGAAAAAAAACATGGAGGATGGAGGTGCCACTTAAAAAAAAACACTTTTATGAAAGAAAAATTCTATTACATATTTACATGCATACAACATCTATTTTAATTAAAGACAGAAGCTGGAAATATTTGAAAAAAAAAAAAAGAAAACAGTGTAAACATTCCGCGTCCTCCTGTGATTCAAGATTCATTAATAACTAGAATGCTTTGGGGTTGCCCGACGTTTTCATATACGTTGATGAATATGATAAAATCTCATCTTCGACCATTGGTCCCATTTCATGAATAGTATACAATCATCTCATCTTCGACCATTCGTCCCATTTCATGAATATTATACAATCTCATCTTCGATCATTAGTCCCATTTCATACCTCAGTTTCAGAAATCACTGGTAGGAATCACGCTCAATTTTCATTTCTTTTCTCTTTTTTTTTTTTCAAAAAAGAATTCTACTTTCACATTTTCAAAATTTCTTCTCATATATTTAAAATCACTATGTTCTTATATTACATTACGCATCTAGCTTATCCCTTCGATTCTTCCCTGCTAGCAGTTCAATCAGTTGGCATGCATGGCCGTTGAATGAAAGAAATGAAAACTCACCATAGACGGTAACGTCACTGACGATGGCATCTTCAGAGTTTCCGGACAGCACGTGCAGATAGCAGTCTCCTTTGGCTTTATCGTAAGCACAGAGGTGACAGTCAGTGAGTCTTGTACACATGGCCATACAAGCCAAAGGTGATCGTGCTGTCTTGGTGTCCTTGTAGTACGTAATACACTGCGTCGATTTTACAGCGTAATATTGTGAGGTGTATCCTGACGCTGTAGTAACTGCCATTGCCAGGACCATGACAACATCGATTGTAGGGTTGATAATCATGTTTGGAACGTCAACAACGCAGATTTTGCTGCCGCGATGGACTGGTTGATGAAAGGATTTAAACACAGGTGCTGTTTGTTGTTGCTGTTGTTATTTTTTTCTTTTCTTTTTGTTTTTTTTTACAAATTTTTAAATATTTGTGATGATCCACATCAAACCGACAAATGTTTTGTATCACTAGTGACTGTTACAATCAACCAAAAAAAGGGAATTAAATTAATTAATTATTGAACATAGTCTTTTCTCTTAATTTCTATCACAATCATAATAAATGCCACGATGACTATATGCATTTATCGCATTTATTGGAATACGTCACTTCAAATACTCTTTCAGCAGCTTCTCCTAAAATCTCAGACCATTCAGATCCGTATTGCTTTTCGCATTAAACATTCCACATACGGGCAAAAACGTTTCCAGTGCGCTGTTCCATGTTGAGCATTTCCAGTATGCTTGCGCTTTGGAGCTTGTTTTGGTGAGCTGTCAAACGATTGGTTGAAATCTACGGGAAGGGGACGGGGATGGGGATGAGAGTGGGAGGACAGTACAAGAGAGGACGAAGGTATGGGGTAGGGGATGGAGGGGTGGAGGGGCAAAAATCAATTGAATCGGCGCTTTCTTGAGCAATGATGCTTGCATGATGTCACAGTCGTTCATTAGCCTGGGCTGGTTGTATAAAACGACGAGAGAGAGAGAGAGAGAGAGAGAGAGAGAGAGAGGAGAGAGAGAGAGAGAGAGAGAGAGAGAGAGATGCGCTCGAGTTGAACATTCACATATGCCACTCCATTAATAACGGACGGCAGCCAACAGACGTGTATTGCTCGCTGCTTCGTCGAACATAGCACTGGAAAATGGAATTATTTCAGGCCTATGTTGATTACATACCGACTTTTTCTTCCGCATCGAAAACTTGTCTTCTGTTCTCCTGAAACTGCTTAAAATGCGTCCAGGACAGTAATTACTGTTCCCGCCATGATTTTCTTCTCTTTAATGAAAGCCAGCGGAATTTCAAGTTCTAAGGCCAGACAGCACGCACCTTGCTGAGTGGTGAGACGCCAAAACAATATTTTTTTTGATAAATATATATATATATATATATGAGAAAAAAAAAAAACGGCCCTGGTGTCTTTTATTTCCAGATAGGGAGTTGACCGATTACCAAAATCCGTCCCAGTTACAATTCACGATTTTAAAAGACACACTTGCGTTTAAAGGGATGGAGGTTCGAGATGAAATTCGGCTCCAGCTCTGTTAGTTTTATTGTTCTTCCAAATTGGACGGAGGAGAGGGACGGAAGGGAGGGGGTCGGCAGGACCAGCAACCAACGCCTGTTTCACGTTACGGTCTCGTCAGGTTTGCTGCTGGATCCATGCTTACCTGCTGGATGGAAACACAATCACATCAGAGAGAGAGAGAGAGAGAGAGAGAGAGAGAGAGAGAGAGAGAGAGAGAGACGACATTGACACTGACTCATTTTTTTTTTTTTGCATTAGCTTTTAAAGTCCTAGTGCCAAGGGAGACAATTCACACAACCTAATAGCGACGAGAAAAAAGTATGGGATCATTACTCCTGTATAGATAGATAGATAGATAGATAGATAGATGGTGGGAGACAGACAAACAAGTAAGTTGTGTGCGCGACTATGCGCAGGCAATACGCTAACACTTCTCTTGCATGTTGTCTTCTATAAATAGTGATAAAATCTCCGCATTATGTACCACCTGCTTCAATAATTTTCATTAGAAACTGATTACAACGTGCATGGGTCGTGATTAAATGTGTTTGAGATTGGTCTCTGAGCCTCAGACTTTGACGTGATTCTGAATGTTTGGCAGTGCATTTCAGTTTGCACATAATTCTATGTAAAACATGCTCTGTGCCCAGAGGTGGCGTGCGTGGTCGGCTGGTGCGAAAAATAGCTCGCGCGCGTGTGCGTGTATGTATGTATGTATGTGTGTGTGTGTGTGTGTGTGTGTGTGTGTGTGTGTGTGTGTGTGTGTGTTAGAGAGAGAGAGAGAGAGAGAGAGAGAGAGAGTGTGTGTGTGTGTGTGTGTGTGTGTGTGTGTGTTAAAGTCATCATTGTTTCGTCTGTTTATCTCTATACTGTTGATATCAACAATGATTATTTTCAGATGTAAGTTTTTTTTTGCTTAAAAAAGGAAGAAAAAAAGCAAGGCGACGAAGCACAGAAACTCTCTCTCTTCCCCTGTGTGTATGTGTGTGTGTGTATGTGTGTGTGTGTGTGTGTGTGTGTGTGTGTGTGTGTGTGTGTGTGTACATATACATACATACATATCTGTACTTGTATACAAACAAAATAAAACGAAAATACAATTCAAAGCTCTCAACATTAAAATGCTAAAATATTTTTTCCTCCTGCTTACGCCGGTTTTACTTCCACTGAATAAAAAAAAAAAACCCTACTACATCAATAGCAGCCTGCACAACACATTAAATATACATATGACTGATAATAGTTATAATGCACGTGCACCACGGAATGACAGCATGAACAATAGCAATTCAAATACAGCCTATAAATCAGGATCGTGAAAACTGGTGCATAGAGAATCAAGAAGGCAAACACGGAGTAAAAGAAGGAATACATTTACATTGAAGAATAGAACAGAGAGGTAAGTGGACAAAGTAACGGGAAAGGGTTTGAAAGGAAATAAGGGAAGGGGTGGGGAAGTTACCAGAACGTTGCAGCATCCAAAAGCAAAAAGAAAAAAAGTGCAATAAACCTGCTCTCAACGTGCCTCTAGTAAGGCGCTCAGTTTACGTAAAGTTGGCTATAATTCTAATATTCTGAGGCAATGATATTTCATCTTATGCGGCCATTATCGACAGAAGAAAGAAGCCACAGTGCAACATCAACAAAACAATGCCACATCGATGAAACATATAATAGACAAACATATAAATAATTAGAATGAGACATGGGGAAACTGAATCCCCTAAAAATATATTCTCCAATAAGATTTTGATATAAATTTTTCATGCCAAACAATTATTGTGCAGGCTATGTAGTTCTGTGATTCAAACCTTGGATTCAACTTAATATTTCATTCAATTTCTAGAAGTCTTTGTATAGTCAGCAACTCCAGTAAACAATCTAAAACTAGTGTTAAAATTTAGGTATTCATTCTAAGGTTCTTTCCTGTAAATTACAATGCATTATACACCAGTCGAATACTTCCACCAAGACCTATTTGATGTCTTTGGTCTTATTTCGACAGCAGTACTTTTCTTTTTTTTTTTTTTTTTTTTGGTCTGCTGGCGATCTTATGTTCAGTTTTACGTAGGGAGATTGGACACAACTTTGTTTTAGGAAAACCAAGCTTTTGTTTCTTTTCTTTCGGATTTAGTGTGGTTACTATAAAGTGTTCTGTGACTGAAATTCGCCCTGATGAAAAGCCAACATCCTACGATCGAACCACGTGAATACCTTCATTGCAGAAGAAAAACTAATAAGATACGCAAGAAAACCCGTCCCTTCCTGGGCTTTGGTTAATTTTCATTATTTTTGAAACTTCGTGTGCCTCAGCAAAAGTAACACAGTCTTCCAAACTTTGTCTTAATCCAAGAACAAAATGGTTATTGTAAGACAAAAAATTCAGGGATATGAGAGAATGGAGGCCCCACGAAAGTGCAGACGGGTCCAACTTGGCAGAATGATTGATGTTCATGAGATCTTTAAATCGTTCCCCTGCATGAATAGGTTCACATTAGCCAAAGGTAATAAATCTAAAAAAAAAGCATTTTCAGCCAGATGAACAAAAGTTCAATAAAACTAACACTCTCTGTGAAACATGCGATGATGCTAATGCTGAATTGTTCGAAAAGTTGTCTCCAATTTTTATAGCTGAACTGGATACCAGACCGTTCAGATTCTGAAATATCAACAATCAACTTTCAGCTGCTTTGCTGCCTTCTGCAAAAAGAACATTTGGAATCCGTTATACGCTGATCCCAATTCCACCCCACCCCACACCTCCCCTTCCTCCTCTTGGCCATGTAATAAAATAGATAAAAATGAAATGAAATAAACTAAAGACAACATTTAAAATATTTTAGGGGAAAAGGTGGGGAAAAAAAAAAAAAAAAACTGCTGAGATTTCATGATTAAAAGTAAACCTTATAAACATGATTTAAGAACAATGAAAAGATACATGTCAAAGAAATGGCACACACACTTGCACCCAATAAAACGATCAAAATCACAAGAGAGAGAGAGAGAGAGAGAGAGAGAGAGAGAGAGAGATTAGAGAGAGAGAGAGAGAGAGAGAGAGAGATCTGCAATTCGATAATGCTCACCACCACCACCACCACCACCACACCACCACCACCCCCAAAAAAATAAAATAAACCGCTTTAATGACCAAATGTTTAGGATACTTGAAGGACTTGAAGGATGCTATATGTTCTGATTTTTTTCTTTTTTAGATAATGAAATCTCAGCATTAACCGCACCTATTACAGAGGAAGACATTTTGAGAGAGGCAAAACGTGAAGAATGTATTAATCCAGGATGAGTCAGTCACGAATAGTGTCTCTATGTTACTTTTAGAGAACTGAATGTTGCTCAATTAAGTTTTTGATGAAAGTTTTTATTTACCCAATAAATGAATGAAAAGTATTATTTCGCCTATATATTATATCGCCTCTTTACATAGGTACACGTGGTAGCTGAACTAATTGTTTTGTATTGAGGATTTTTTTTTTAAATTGCCGAGTTTATTGAATCATATAAAATACTTTCAGAAAATCATTCAGATAATACCCAACGTCGCCTTTCTTTAGATCATAGGCTTATTTTAATATTTATATGTCATTTAGAAAAAAAAACTCAGACTGATCAGTGCTTTATTTGTTTAAAGAAGGCTTTTGATGGTGAATAAAAAGAAAGGGTTATGAATGAAAATATATATATGCTTGGTTCTGTGTCATTGTAAAAATGTGTAATAGAGTTAAGTCCTGATTTTTCGCAACAGAAGGAAAGTTAACAGTTTTCGTTGCTTCATGAGAGTGGGACGAGGGAAACACCCTTCATCTCATTATGTTTGTAGTAAATCTGAATGGTTTAAAACAACAATATTTTGAAAAAAATAATTCTGAAAATATCAACAAAAGAATAAATACTGTTAAATCATAACGTCATATATATTTTTCCTTTCACAAGATGACACTCATTGATGACACTCATTCATTAGAAGAAAGCTCTCCAAGCTTTTCATGAATATCGCTGTCAGTGAAAACGAGTGTAACAGTTCCATTATTACAGTCCAGACGACCACACAGAACCTTTTCGAGGATGTCAAACGCGTACGGGGAAAAGATTACATCCCGAGAAAGGTCACCTCCTCAGAAACGTTACTTCTTAAAAAAGAAATTTCCAAAACGATGAATGAGTCCAACAGAAAAAGAAAAACTTATTTTCAATATGACTGGAAAAAAAAAAAAAAATCTGAAAACATATCTGAAAAACAATAGCCTAAAGGGTAGGTAAATCTTACATAAATGTTTGCGAACCGCCAAATAAAACAGATTCAACGCCCATCTTGCGCTGAAGTGAATGAAGATAAGTGATTGCTCGTTCATTTTGGTTGTCCTAATTGTTTTGTATCTTGCCTGAAAAAAGACCTCAGAGGTCGAAACGCATCGTTTTTTTTTTGTCTTGTGATTCGTTTGTCCACGTTTTTTTTTTTTTATGCGAACATATCGTGAATCAGATAACAGAAAACAGAATACAGCTTTCGAGCCCAGTGTAGCCGTCAGCTGTGACAACAGTTATTCATGGAAGTTACATCTGGCTTCGATATTCTATATTTTTACAAAAGAGTCCCTTTATTGTCTGAGGTCAAGTCAATGATGCCAGTGTGCATGCACCCGCACATGGGTCATATAGACTTGCCTGTGGTTTTGGGTCAAAATTATTTGTTATC
>JADBJO010001791.1:317500-332500 GCA_016801955.1 Conus betulinus | reverse complement strand
CATATCCCGAAACCTGTTACTTCTACCGGTTTCATTGTCAGCGAAGTGACAAACGGACAGTTAAGCCCACGAAAAGGTGGCGAAGAGAGATCACCGGAGAGCGGTGAATGGTCTCAATACGCACACTGGAACTCTAGTTCGTGAAAGAAAAAAAATTTATCCTCACGACTTGTGATCTGTGTATACACCAGAGGGGTGAGATCAACTTGTTGAAGGGGCAGACTCGGTATTTGGCCTCCCGTTACTTCTAGTTGTATTTCGTATGTTGAAGGTATTAACCACTTCCAGTTGGGTTGACTGGTTCAGCCTCTGGCCCCTGCTCGTAGGCTGACTGGTCGTTCACCGCACTGTCATTGATGGCGGTGAAACTGTGCAAATTGTAGCACACGCGTGATGGTCCGCGCGCCTATGTGCAGGTTGTAGGCCGACCTCGCCGATTACCGGACAAGGATACTTGGTAACTTGAGCGTGCACCCCAACATCTGAGCAATTCTCTCAGCAGAAGTGGTCAGTGATGCATGCGAGTGAAGGGGACTCCCAGACAAAGGCGAACGGTGGTCGAACAAGGCGAGATAACGATTCCGTTTGGAGAGCATTAATTGGGAAGAAGAGTGAAAATGAAACAGACAGTAGCGTGACTGAATGCAAGGTGAGATACGAGTAACACACGACAAGACCAAAGTAACGCGAAATCCTAGATGAGACAGGGAACAGTAAAAAGGTTACTTGTATTCGTTTAGTGTTCGGCCTGGTATTTGTTTGACTATATCAAAGATCGAAAGGCTTTGCCAGTCTTGAACAAATCTTCCTTTCATGCCGATCAAACTGAAGTTACTCGTATTTGTTGTTGATCGTCCGTGCATTTGTTTGACTATGTTCAAGATCAAAAAGGCTGACCCAGTCTTGAATAAACATTAATTTGTATTTGTTCATTTCCCCGGTTGTTGGAGTGTAGATGTGTCAGGTACATGGTATATAGGCTAGCTTGGAACCTCCTTTTGGGGGAATGTCTCCCTTGTTTGTTCTCTGTGTGCTCTGTGTTGTCATTTCTGATAGGCGTTGTGGTGTCGCAAGCACCATTCGTTTGGAGTTATGGGCCTGTTATCATGTGAGCAAGAGTTACGCTGCTGGCTCGTTATTTACTGTTCCCTGCCTCATTTAAGAATTCCTTTCATAGTAATCAAACCGAGGTAACTGCTATTTGTTACAGTTTTTTTTTTCTCCAGATGTTTGATTATCTTCAAGATCGAGGAGGCTGTGTGAGTCTTGAACAAATGTTAATTTGTGTTTGTTTGTTTCTTCAGTAGTTGTTGCAGCGTAGATTTGTCAGGTATAAGGTTTGTGAACAAGCTTGGAATATTTTTGGGGATGTCTCCTTGGTTGTTCTGTGTGCTCTGTGTTGGCATTTGTAATGGGCGATTAGGTGTCATAAGCAGCCTTCGATTGGAGTAAGGGGCGTGTATTTATTTCATCATTGGAGCAAGAGTTACCCTACTTGTTCATTATTTGCAAAAGTAGCGCAGGTTTAAAATATAAACACTCTGTGTTTCCACAAAGGCAGATCTGTTCATTTTGTATGTGGTGGAGAGACAAAAAAAATTTTTTACGTGCAGTCACCTGAAGAGTCGTCAGGTCCTGAAGGCGAATCTCCATCTCAAACGGCTGGCCGGGCGTGAAGGGGAACTCATGTATTGAGGATTAATGAGCACACTGTCCACTAAGGCCGCCTGCATGATCAAATTCACGCCGCTGCCTTGATCGAACATGATTGGATGTGAGAAAAATACCTGTATGGTGTAGTCGTTTTTGTAATCATGTCGATTTTCATCCTAGAAAAAAAAAACAATTATGTAAACTATATAATACCGAAACACACACACACACACACACACACACACACACACACACACACACACACACACACACAGGGGGGCTTTGATGGGGAAGTTTTATGCACAGAAGATAATCAGATATAATGAGGTCACAGTAATGAAAAAGAAAACAGTTAAACTTTTGTTCTGCCTCTCTTTGTTTATTTCTTTTTTCGATATTTAGTTTTCTTTATATGAGTCAAAAGGCAAAGAAGGAGTAAATAATAACGCGTGTATAAAAATTTGTAAATACTAAGTGATCACCATCGAACGTGAAATTAAATTCATCAACAGCCGATTTGGATCATAAAATATCTGACGATCAACAAGAAAAACGCGTTCCTGTCATACCTAAAATTCACGTTGCCCAAGTACAACAGCCTTGTAGACTCAATGTACGTTTTCCACAATGTAATCGCGACATGTCTGCAACACTAACGTCAAGTTGGCTCAAAAGAGAGGGATCGCACGCGCCAACCACTGAGACGTTAAGCACATGGATGCGTTGTGTGCAATGAAGTGTCTTGCGTAGTTAGAAAGTTTGTGCACGTGATTTGTGTTCCTAACTTTAAGTCTGAAAGATGAATGAACATTTTTTTTTTTTTTTGTCACTTCCGAAATGCCAGCTCTCAAGTATGCATATGTCGTGCGACATGACGCGCAAATTTGTACTTCAGACATCTGTCAGCCCTTTTAAAACTGAAAAATAGTACTCATGTAATGCTGAACAATTAAGTAGTGGGGGAAAACAAGTGCATGTTAACAATTCTTCCATCACTATAGTAACGATCTGAATAAGATTTGAAATTAAAAAAAAAAAAAATGAACACGAAGACAATGGGAAAAAACATAACTATGAAAACCCCTTCACTAGCTGCATGAGGAAACCATCGCAATCCCTCTCGAAGACAGATCTGTATGTATCGCCTGTTCCGAGATCTTTCGTCCTCTGGATCGGACTCATCATGGAGACACGGCTGATTGTGTCTGATTGATTGATTAATGGTGAGATTAACGTCCTATTGGCCTGTGGCCCTTAAGGACAAGGTTCCTGCAGACATATGTCTGCATATTTGTGGCAACTGCTGTCATCTGGCAGTGGTAGGTAGGTTTCAATGGGGGTCGTCGGATTCGTCTCCCAGAGCTCGTGTTCGTCTTGAACATTGGCTCAATTCTGGTCGTCATCTTCTTGAATGCTGGTTCAGGTTCGGTGGAGTTGGTCTTGAACGTTGGTTCACTTTCAAGTTGTTGGTCGACCGACGATGGGCGTCGGTGTGTGTTGCCTGCTGTCCCCCATGTCTGCCACCCCTCAAAACAGCACGGTATCCTGGGCCACGGTAGTCGCAGTCAGGCAGCGCTCCTTCGCCAATCGCCCCACATCTCCAGGAGCCGTCCCCCGGCGACACAGGCTAGACCCGCCGTCACCCACATGGCTGGAAGGTTGTTTGCGCCGCCCGACACCGATCTCTCACATCAGTGTCCCTCAAAGGAGAGCTGCCACCTCAGTGTCCCTCAAAGGAGAGCTGCCACCTCTCCCCTGGCGTCCACTGCTATGCCACACTCGCAGTGGAGTGATTGTGTCTGTGCTCTTGGCGTCAAACACAGACACACCACAGTCCATAATTCTGTGGTGTTCTCACCACCACGGGTTCAAAAAAGAATCCAACAGCACCCCCAAAGCAGCCAGCGAAAGGTAGTAGTAAATAAAAGAAAACGAAAGTGGGGAGAGGAAAAATGTTGCTGAAAAACTAGAAACATTATGCAAATAATATAAAATGTAGGGGACAATCTTTGAGCCTATGCTTGGGGATCCATTTAAGGATGCAAATGGTACTCATGTGACATAGCGAACGTCACCGCAGATTTATGTGTTCAGGACGAGCGCGTAAAAACCATTTGCAGGATTCTCTCAGTGTAAAATCGAAAGGAGAGCCTTCATTTCCTTGACGCAGCCAAACAGCCCGCGCTCTGTGCATCCCTCAGTTTTAGTCCATGCTGTTCTGAGAAACCTAAATACAAATACATCAGTATTTGTTTGATGATTTCCTGCTTTCTTCGTTTCCAGCCATTGACACTACATCCACGGGGATCATGGTGACATTTATGATGTACACATTCTCTCTCTCTCTCTCTCTCTCTCTCTCTCTCTCTCTCTCTCTCTCTCTCACACACACACACACACACACACACACACACACACACACACACACACACACACACATACACGCACACACACACTGACACCACACACACACTCACACACACACACACACACACACACACACACACACACACACACACACACACACACACACACACACACGCACGCACGCACGCACGCACGTACACAGAAACCCACACATGCACACGCGCGCGCGCGCGCGCGCGCACACACACACACACACACACACACGCACGCACGCAAATGCGCGCGCGCACATACATACACACGCGCGCGCGCGCGCCCCGCGCGCGTTGACAAACAAGCGGCACACAAATTCATAAAAAGTAATCTCGTAAACTACTGTGAAAAAAAACGAGCGTCACAAACACACATCGTATATTGCATACACATTGGGGGAAAAAAATCTCTTCCCCTGTGCACAATACCAAATTTAAGGATCGGCGAACTGACCCTAGAGTCAAAACCCTTTAGAAACAGAAAACAGTGACTGATGACCCTATGAGCCTATGACCCTCTCAATAACCTTTCCGAGATCAGGTGATTGTTTGAAGAAAACAGCAAGCGGGAACCCAGTTAAGAAACACCATCTACAGTATCATGATCAGAACAGTTTCAAGATGATTTTTCTTTCAATAGAATACATTCCTGCCATCAACTTTACCCGACAAGGTCTGAGAAAAATATGGATGCCAGTTCCGATGTTCGGAGAAAATCGAAATAACAAAGAACGTATGATCAGACAGTGTGGCACGTGCATGTGACAAAGAAAATTGTGTTGATGAATTTTGGGGGGGAAGGGAAGGAAGGAGGAGGAAAGGGAAGGGCGGAGAGTGCCGAAGACAAAGGGAATGATCGGAAACTATTCAGATTGATCTGAACGCCAAGGTCGAAAGAAGAAATTATTTTAAAAAGATCTCGCCAAGCGCAAAGGTGATCACACTGACAGCCCATCTGTGTGAACGGAGATACAGAGAAGACTGGTGGAGGTTGTGAGCTGGTTACACTCAGCTGTGCAAGCAAGGCAAGGCAAAGTGGCTAAGTTCAAAGAAACTCAGCTGTTCAAGCAAGGCAAAGTGGCTTGGTTCAAAGAAAACTCAGTTGTTCAAGCAAGGCAAAGTGGCTATGTTGAAAGAAACTCAGATGTTCAAGTAAGGCAAAGTTGTTTGGTTCAAAGAAACTCAGTTCTTCAAATAAGGCACGTTTGCATGGTTAAAAGAAACTCAGCTGTTCAAGTATGGCACATTTGCTTGGTTAAAAGAAACTCAGCTGTTCAAGTAAAGCACATTTGCTTGGTTAAAAGAATCTCTGCTGTTCAAGTAAAGCGCATTTTGCTTGGTTAAAAGAAACTCAGCTGTTCAAGTGAGGCACATTTGCTTGGTTAAAAAAAAAATCAGCTGTTCAAGTGAGGCACATTTGCTTGGGTTAAAAAAGAAACTCAGCTGTTCAAGTAAAGCACATTTGCTTGGTTTAAAAGAAACTCAGCTGTTCAAGTAAAGCACATTTGCTTGGTTAAAAGAAACTCAGCTGTTCGAGTAAAGCACATTTGCTTGGTTAAAAGAAACTCAGCTGTTCGAGTAAAGCACATTTGCTTGGTTAAAGAAACTCAGCAGCTGTTCGAGTAAAGCATATTTGCTTGGTTAAAAGAAACTCAGCTGCTCGAGTAAAGCACATTTGCTTGGTTAAAAGAAACTCAGCTGTTCAAGTGAGGCACATTTGCTTGGTTAAAAGAAAAACTCAGCTGTTCAAGTGAGGCACATTTGTTTGCTTAAAAGAAACCCAGCTGTTCAAGTGAGGCACATTTGTTTGCTTAAAAGAAACCCAGCTGTTCAAGTGAGGCACATTTGCTTGGTTAAAAGAAACTCAGCTGTTCAAGTGAGGCACATTTGCTTGGGTAAAAGAAACTCAGCTGTTCAAGTAAAGCACATTTGCTTGGGTAAAGAAACTCAGCTGTTCAAGTGAGACACATATGCTTTTAAAAAAGAAACTCAGCTGTTCAAGTGAGACACATTTGCTTGGTTAAAAGAAACTCAGCTGTTCAAGTGAGGCACATTTGCTTGGTTAGAAAAACCCACAGTTGTTCAAGAAAGGCACATTTGGTTGGGTAAAAGAAACTCAGCTGTTTGAGTAAAGCACGTTTGCTTGGTTAAAGAAATTCAGCTGTTCGAGTAAAGCACATTTGCTTGATTAAAAGAAATTCAGCTGTTCGAGTAAAGCACATTTGCTTGGTTAAAAGAAACTCAGCTGTTCAAGTAACGCACATTTGCTTGGTTAAAAAGAAACTCAGCTGTTCAAGTAACGCACATTTGCTTGGTTAAAAAGAAAATCTGCTGTTCAAGTAAAGCACATTTGCTTGGTTAAAAGAAACTCTGCTGTTCGAGTAAAGCACATTTGCTTGGTTAAAAGAAACTCAGCTGTTCAAGTAAAGCACATTTGCTTGGTTAAAGGCAACTCAGCTGTTCAAGTAAAGCACATTTGCTTGGTTAAAAAAAAAAAACTCAGTTGTTCAAGTAAAGCACATTTGTTTGGATAAAGGAAACTCAGTTGTTCAAGTAAAGCACATATGTTTTGTTAAAAGAAACTCAGCTGTTCAAGTAAAGCACATTTGCATGGTTAAAAGAAACTCAGCTGTTCAAGTGAGGCACATTTGCTTGCTTAAAAGAAACTCAGCTGTTCAAGTGAGGCACATTTGCTTGCTTAAAAGAAACTCTGCTATTCAAGTAAAGCACATTTGCTTGCTTAAAAGAAACTCTGCTGTTCAAGTAAGGCAACTTCGCTTGGTAAAAAGATAGCTTGAAACGCAAACTAAATCAGAAAAAAACCAAGAAAGTGAGGATCAAATTACATGTACTTTCAGTTTGCAAATAAGCGGCCATTTCAGACGCCATGAGGGCTCGTGCAGCAGAACGTGCAGCATTCTAGAGTTTTTGTTTGTTTGTTGTTTTTGGACGTGTTCTTTGAGACCGATCAATGGGAAAAGAGTTATGTTTAAATGATCATTTAAATCACCCGTTCTGGCCGATCTGAATGCAACCACTTCAATTGGAATGACACATTAAATCTCTCAGCGGACCTTCCCCAAGTAAAGTACACTTTCAAGTGAGGCACATTTGCTTGGTTAAAAGAAACTCTGCTGTTCAAGTAAAGCACATTTACCTGGTGTAAAGTACACTTTTCTTTTAAAAGGCAAGAATAATCTTCCGCAATCACAACATACCGTTTGCGATTAAGAGATACAATTTACATCTGAAGCACACCATTCGAAATTAAAACATATCACCCACAATTAAGGTGATTCGTTGCCAGTTAAAACATACCACCCACAGTTAAAGTGTACCGTTCACAATGAAAACATACAATTCACAATTAAAGTGCTCATTCACAGTTGAACGTACCACTGACAATTAGAGCATGCAGCTGCACGCAGACACATGGACCAACCAACATACAAAGTGCGTGGGAATTCAAATTCAAGCGGGGGCTGAAACACACACATACAACGCGCGCGCGCGCGCGCGCGCGCGCACATACAAGTCATAATCGCCAATCACACGTCCACAATCATGTAAAAATGATGAAAAGGGCTCTTCCTTACGAAAGCAAACTTTAAGGCCAAGGAACAAAGAATTGTAATGCATAAGAACTACGGAAACTGAATAAAACCTGCTGTCAAACACTTCTTGAGAGAACTTAATAACACAAGTAGGGTTGAACAATATATGCATTGTTTAGAAATGAAGCACGTGGAATTTAACAGAAAATGGTATACGTATGAAAAACTTGTTTTGTTAAATGGAATGAATGAGTTAGAATAGGAGGCGAAAACAAATCCAGCAATAAGTTGTTGACGGTGAAAACTAGACTAATGAAATTTCAGAAATCTGTTTATGTACGAGTAAAAATCCTTCCTAACCATAGTACCCTACATGGTCGGGGATACTGGATATAACATTATTTATTCCTCGCGTGTCTTGCAGATAACAAAAGGTTGTATATTTGTCCTTCATGCCCCTCTCCCTCCCCCAACACTATTTGGAACACTCATTCGCTTTCCGGTATGTTGATGCCACTATCTGTTATCAATGTTGGAAAATAAAATATATAAAAAAAATAAAAAATGAGAAAATAGAAAAAAAAGAAAAGAAAAAGAAAGGGGAAAAAATATATATGGACAATTGTGACAAATCAAAGGGAAAGCGACATATGAGGAAGCAGGGTGGGGGGGATGTTGGGATACGACCCTTGGCCTCCACGGTTATGGCCAGTTGAGGGTTAATACATTTTTGGAAGACTAGCAGGTATCTGTATGCTAGTGGTGAGTGACGCCGCTCGGGCAGAGCTAGCTGGACACAACTCTCATCTCACTTTCAGGTGAAGTGAAGGAGGAAGGAGAGATAGCTGGCACACTTTACCGTAGGATTTGTCCACTTTTTCCGACGGCACGTGCCTTCAGCGACCCACTGTCCCGCATCGGAGTAGCAGATGGTGGAGTTGTCTGCGCTGTACATGTAGTCGTCATGACCTGTTATCTCCTCCTTCATCCCCAGGCCTCCCAGGCGACTGTGGCAGTGGTGGTGTCGACAGCATCCGAGAAGTACAGGCGATATCTGGCGAGATGACTGTGGTAGTGGTGGTGTCGACAGCAATTGAATGGCTACTGGCGACACTGGGCGAGACTTCTGTGACAGACAGGCGCATCATTTATAGGAAGTTCTTCTCAAGAGGTGAAAAAGTAACGAAAGCAGTATCCTAAAAAGAATCGTGTTGCCATATGTAGGCTACGTCACATGAATCACTGGAATACATGCAAATTACACACCCAATGTTCTTTGTTTGCTTAAAATAACAGGAAATATGAAAATGGATCCTTAGAAAACAAAAACAGGGGCGTTTTATTATCTAAATATTTTCATGATTTTCATCATCGTTATTATTCTCCTTTGCTTTATATTATAAATGATGATAACAATATGGTTAATTGTAACAATAATAATGATAATTTTTGAAACATGGACAAAACCCGTAAAAAGACTTCAATTAAGAAAAAAACAACTGTGGAACCATTTTTGCAAAAATTTACATCCTAGTTTACAGGCTAATCTTGGATGTTTGGATGCTTTTGAGACTAATTCAATGAAAACTTTAAGCGTCCATGTAGGTAAATATTCATCAGCCAGTGTGAACGTTTTGTGTGTGCCTAGTATTTATAGAGAAATTTTAAAAGTTTATGAAGAAACATCGTCGACCGTCCTTACCTGCTTTAATTTCAGGAATCACCCTATCATTAACATTCAGGTAATCTTTTCAAATATGCTTTCCTATTATAAATCATCCAGTAATTATTCCATATTGCTTGTCAATCTTATTCCTTCCATTCTTGCTTATCTGTTTGCAGTTCAAGTTCACGTGCATGAAGATTAATTCCAAGAAATAAAGAACTACCAATAAGCTTAATTTGTCACATACTGAATATGACATGAAGAATTTTAACGATTTTGACTTGTTTGGCAAACAGCGCATGTAAGTGTATTAAATATTTAAGTGATATCCTTGATCCAAAGAGTTTTAAATGGAAAAACAAGGTTCACTGCAAATTGGAGAGAGAGAGAGAGAGAGAGAGAGAGAGAGAGAGAGAGAGAGAGAGAGAGAGAGAGAGAAGCGCAAAAGAAATATGCGCTATAAATTACATTGTCGGGGTCAATGTGTAAGCTTCTACCTTTTTTGTTTGTTTGTTTGTTTGGTTGTTGGTTGGTACTGGGCTCGTTTCTCGGACAAAAGGGAAATAACTGGGTTTGTTCAAGTATTACTCTCGCGCTTCGAGCTGCTGCCTCCAAACGAAGAAATCGACGACCATTTGAATCCTTTATTTATTAATCAAGAGATATGTACGTGAAGATGATAAAAGATCAGCGTGACTGGCAGAGTGAATGAAATAATAGGATGCTCTCAAGGGAAATACTTCTGCTCGCGGACACTTGATGGAAGCAGTATGCAGGAGTCCACAGTTAGTATGTAACGTCATAAGTAGACACGGTGCTTGCTAAGGTGGAGATGATGAATATGTCTTCCATAAATTGACGTTGACAGAATGAGAGTGATAGAATGTTCCATCTGCCAATAATGCCAGAGCCATTGAACACGCTTCGAAAGAATTATTAGATCAATAGTAATAACCATCCACAGTGTTGCAGACACAGTAGTTTATCCAAAGGTTTGTGCATGCAGAATTCCTCTTTTGATGTTTCAAGAAATCTTGCAAGGCCAGTTTGCTTTTTGAAAACAATTTTGAGTGAGGTTTTTTTTTTTTTTCCCTCTTTAGTACTGAAATTTGTTCTGTTTTAGTAGGCTACATTAATGATGTGGTCACTTTTTTCCCTTCCTTCGTTTTATGTTTCTATCACCTGCAGCTTCCCTGCTCTCTCTCTCTCTCTCTCTCTCTCTCTCTCTCTCTCTCTCTCTCTCTCTCTCTCTCTCTCTCTCTAATTAAATGTCATAGGTCATCTTCATGTATTCTGTTAGGGTCTTTGAAACAATTATATTCTTGTGTTCTTGGCACACAACGCACGATACCTCGACTCCAAATTTCTGAGGCGTCGATCAGTAATGTCCTCAGTAAAATTTGGAAAACTAGAACAAAACTATTCGCTATGTGACAGAGATGGACATGATGCACGTGCCAGTCGGTCTTCATTACAGTGAGGAAAATGTCCCACCGTCACTACATGAACTCCGTCACTAAGGATGATGATGCACGGAAATGTCGGCAACAAGTGTTGATGGCTTCAACATGAACCAAAAGTGGTCGAAATCCCAATGGTCGAAATCCCAAAGCATATTTGATACCGAGCAAGCGAACAAATATCATCATGACTTTTAGATAATCAAAACGGGAAGCACTTTTTAAACATGAGTAGAAATATATAAAAAAAAAAAACCCCCAAAGGTCATACAATGAATCTACACCAGCAAATTACTTCCCCCACTGATCAATTTCAGATACCAAACATTGATGATATGATTTAATAATTATTGACTAGTGGCAAATAAATATCCCTATCATTTAAAAACAAAAACACAATCAGATAGGCCTCGATGTTCATAACGAAAAGAATTTATTGATCGAATCCCGACCCTCACGAGAAATGAGGAAAATATCATTACGTCGACAATGCAGAGACGTTCACGTGTGATGATAAAAAAAAAAGGTCAGTAGACTTGATAAACACTGGTAAAACACCTGTTTGTGAAAAGCATATTTGTTAAAAATTACTCTTCGTCAGGTCAGGTGCGTACAGAAATAAAGTATTCAGCAATGCAAAGGGAACGAGAAAACAGAAGAAATATGAAATATCGAAAAGGGGGGGTGTGTGGGGGGGGGGAACACAAACACACAGTCACCAATACACTCGAAAAGTAGCCATAAACAAACACTGACAGTCAGTCATACACCCTTAACTTCAGAATTAATAAAATACAACGTATAATAAGCCGTACTTTATGATGACAAGTGTGTTGCATACAAGGGACAGTCGAAGAATAATAATCCGGTGAGTGAAATAAATACAGGAGCAGTTTGAGTGGCACACAGACCTGGTTGTCGTTCTGTGGCATAGACAACCAAATCGTTGATAATGGCATTGTCTGGTTTCTCCGGATAGCACGTGTAGAAAGCAGTCTCCTGTGGCTTTCTTGAAAGCACAGTGGTGACCCTGTCAGTGAATGTTGCACACATGACCATACACGCCAAGGGTGACCGCGCTGCCAAGGTAACCTGGTAAAACGTAATGTACTGGGCTGGTTCCGCCGTGTATAACTGCGAAGTGTATTTTGACGCTGTGACAACTGCCATTGCCAGAACCGTGACAACTTGGAGTGTTGGTTCCACCATCATGTTCAGTATATAGCGAGCAAATTATACTAACAGCTGGGCAAAACTGGTTGTCAAATATACTTGAAAAAGTTTATTTTGTTTGTTTGTTTTAAAGAGGTCTGTGGTGATTCACATACAATCATGACTTCTTAACCAGCCCTGTATTGTAATCATCCAAAATGTAAAAATCAGTCTGTGGGCCCTAATATTATCCTGAAGTTGTCAGACCTCAGGGGAAAATTAATTTCTTTCTAGTTCACTGTCATCGATCAGGACTGCTTTCATTCAGAAACAAAAGCAATAGTCCTCCAAAGGGAGGAAAACATTATAGAAAATCACAATGCTACTCTTCTAATTTTCGGCCACGCGGCCTTTTTTAAGAGAAAAAAAAAAAAAACAAAAACAATGCAACTACGTGATGTCCATCTTTGGCAACTGGTCAGAGCAAAGAATTGACGTCATAAAGATATTACGCAAGTTTTGACATCATAATATGTGATGTCATCAACAAGGGTGGGGGGAGGGGGGGGGGGGGGGGGGGCAAGTTGTGTGTATGTGTGTGTGTGTGTGTGTGTGTGTGTGTGTGTGCGCGCGCGCGCGCGCGCGTGTGTGTGTGTGTGTGTGTGTGTGTGTGTGTGTGTGTGTGTGTGTGTGTGTGTGTGTGTGTGTGTGTGTGTGTGTGTGTGTGTGTGTGTTATACTGTAACTGTAACCAATGTACTTAAAAAACATAGCAATACGCTCCATAAATCACAATGAAAATGAACCCATAGAATAATTTGTGACCATAGTCCTGTCTGTGACTGTGCATGGCATACAAGAACTGTCATCTGAAAAATATATTCTATGAGTTTGCTACTATAGCGCAAACGTGGCTATAGTAGCAAACTCATAGGTCAGCTGAAAACAGTTGATAAAATGATAGGAACCAACTTCTTCAGAAAAAAAAAGAAAACACTGAAAGAGTACCACTAGTGTTGACATTTTCAAGATTATTGCCAGATGTACAAGCTGTACTAAAGAGACATAGTGATACGCTCTATATAAGTCAGAATACACGCGCAAAGTATTCCATAAATTACCGATGCCTGCATACAGACGGGATAAAAACTTGTGTGATACGTTGGTTCACCAGAAAAAACTGAAAGAGCAGTGAAGGGAAAAGCAGAAACTTGTGATTGTGACACCTGTTCTTCACTAGTAACTTCAACAGTGTTGGACACAAAGCAGAAATCCTCACACAATGTTATGAGTAATGTGACATGTGCAGATAGAAATTTGATATATGCTCTGTTGTGTAAACGGTGTGATAAGACAGTTTATGTTGGTGAAACCGGACGTTCATTGAAAAACCGAAAGATAAAGCGGAACACAGACGTGACATCAAGTTCCAAAGAGAAAAGCCAATAATGCGACATTTCCTTCATCATTCAGTGGAAGACCTTGCTGTTGCAGTGTTGGCAAAAGCTTACGGTGAAAACAAAAGCTTCAGACTTATTACTGAAGAAAAATGGATAATGACATTAGATACAAGATGCCAAAGGGATGTAATGTTAAGACAAATTTGTAACAACCCTATCCAGATTTACCTATGAACAACATTGATGATTTGCAGAAAATTTATATATATATATATATATATATATATTTTTTTTTTTTTTCCAGATGACAGTTTCTTGTATGCCATGCACAGTCACAGACAGGACTATGGTCACATTATTCTATGGATTCATTTTCATTGTGATTTATGAGCGTATTGCTGTTTTTGAAGTACATTGGTTACAGTATAACACACACACACACACACACACACATACACACACACACACACACACACACACACACACACACACACACACACACACAACTTGCCTATCACATATTATGATGTCAAAACTTGCGTAATATCTTTATGACGTCAATTCTTTGCTCTGACCAGTTGCCAAAGATGGACATCACGTAGTTGCATTGTTTTTGTTTTTTTTCTCTTGAAAAAGGCCACGTGGCCGAAAATTAGAAGAGTGGCATTGTGATTTTCTATAATGTTTTCTTCCCTTTGGAGGACTATTGCTTTTGTTTCTGAATGAAAGCAGTTCCTGATTGATGACAGTGAACTAGAAAGAAATTAATTTTCCCCTGAGGTCTGACAACTTCAGGTTAATATTAGGGCCCACAGACTGATTTTTACATTTTGGATGATTACAATGCAGGGCTGGTTTTGTTTCAGTTCTCCAGCCACTAAAATGCCTATTTTGTAAATAGTCAACTGTAAATTAGTAAATGCCTTGACGATTACTTACGTTCATCACATCTGTTTGACAGTCGTCGGTGAACATATCATTTATCACATTTTCTTTTTCTCCTGAAATTTCTCACTAATCATTTAAGACATGGGCTAATTAAGTTTCGTCGGTCCAGATATCATTTTTCTCTTTTTCTGTTGAAATATCAAACCATGCAAACCAACAGTGCCTTTCTCACTAATCATTTAAAAATAGGCTGAGGCGTTTCCCGCAGTGTCCTGCTCCGTGTTGAGTCCCGTCTTTTATTCTGGCACTTGGAGAGCCTGTACTAATAAGCAGCGGAAAGACTCATTGAATCTGCTGAGGTCAAAAATCGATCGGCTCGGCGAATTATTGCACGCAGTAGTGTGAGTCGCAGTTGTCTTTGATCTACCCAGCCAGCTAGAAAGACTACCAAGGGAAGTTGTTTATAAGGATTTTCAATAGAAGGCCAATATTCCGACCGTCAAAAGATAACTTCCCTTTGAAAGATAGTTTCTTCCTGAGTATTACAATAGCATTTGTTTAAATAATAAATGCGTGTCAACTGTGTGTGTGTGTGTGTGTGTGTGTGTGTGTGTGTGTGTGTGTGTGTGTGTGTGTGTGTGTGTATCATAAGCCCATAACAAATTTCTCTCCCTCCCCCCTCCCCCTCGTGAAAAATACTCATTATCCTTCAACAAAACGGTGATATATCCGTCTTCTCAGTAAACCTGATAATCAATGTTTTCTTGAAAAGTAACAACTGCTTTCCTCGAAAAACAAACAAACAAAAGCCACATTTTCTCTGGAAACA
>JADBJO010001791.1:300000-315000 GCA_016801955.1 Conus betulinus | reverse complement strand
GCCTCTTCCGACTACACAGAGCCTCTTCCGACCACACAGAGCCTCTTCCGACTACACAGAGCCTCTTCCGACCACACACATAGCCCCTTCAAACTACACAGAGCCTCTCTTCCGACTACACAGAGCCTCTTCCGACTACACAGAGCCTCTTCCGACCACACAGAGCCTCTTCTGAGGTAGCATTCTGGTGGCTTTTGAGCTCATTTGAATTTGGACTTTGTGGGTTCAGTATCGTGGGTATACTGCGGTGTTAAGAAAAAGAAACACCCGAAGGTGCTGGGGAGGACCCAGAGAAGCACTGCCTTCACCTGCCCTTTGAGCAGTCCTGTACCACCCTTGGAGGCCTTGCGCTGTGTTTGACAATGGGTACAGGCACGCGCAGGACACTCCATTAAGATATCAAGGGACATAACTGCTCCTGAGCAGAGGTAAATCAGACTACAGGATGCAACTCATAAGAGCCTTAAAGTAGCATCCCCATGGGTGTACCAGCCCGTGTTTTATGACTGCAGAGCCCACCGTTGAAAATACCACCCTCCAGCTGTCGAGCACACCCCACAGACCCAACCATCCCTGCCCAAGGTCAGATGAAGACAGTGCCACTCCAGACACAGCCAAGCTTTGGCCATACGGTCTTATGTGCCCTCAAGAGAGAATCCAAAGTTGTAATCTTTCCCACTGTCAACAGGACTTTTCATGTGGTCAGTGGGTTAAAGATAGTTTACCACTTTTTTTTTTTTTTTTAAATCGTCATTTCTCAACTGTGGGGAAGGTTCCTAGTCACTAAGTCACTATTAATTTTTAAAAAAATCAATAAATCATCACTGAAATTACACTTTTGTTCTTGACTACTCGGATCATTTCTAAACGAGATGAAATATGATTCACAATGACTTGAAAGGTGTACAATTTCATATTACGAGGATCAACACAGGTAGAAGATGCATGTGCATTATGTGTGTGGACGTAAGTTTAAATCTCGATTTCATCTGTAGGAGCTTATCAAAGTGCCTAGAAATTAATTATATATTCACATATACAATATTCCTCAGCAGTTTCGGATTTTCAAAATAATTCGTGCATTTATCACAGAATATTCTTGATCCTCTGCATTAGAAGTCACAGAACTAGCAGATTTTGGTATAAGACTTCTTTTAGATTAATTCATATTTTACTAAATCTCTTACCTTTCCCAAGAAGAATATATGTACACATTCTTTATTTTCGAAAGGACCATTCAGAATGAAATCTGATCCATCCTCACAGGCACGAGTATACTCTCTCTCTCTCTCTCTCTCTCTCTCTCTCTCTCTCTCTCTCTCTCTCTCTCTCTCTCTCTCTCTCTCTCTCTCTCTCTCTCTCTCTCTCTCTCTCTCTCTCTCTCACACACACACACACACACACACACACACACACACACACACACACACACACACACACACACACACACACCACACTACCGACTGTAATTGGCAAAATTATGAAGCAAGGAAAATTAACAAAATGTTCCAGTGACAAAACTCCTGGCAGACAAGAAAAACAGAAAGGATGAACCATATCGATTGTGTGTTAATTTCTGGTCTGGTAACGGATATAGTATCAGACATACAAATCATCACTAAATTTCTTCTACGTTTGCAGACTGCCTAAGGTATTTTGAGAGATTTTTTTTTTTCGCAAAACCACGCTTCAAGGAAGTATGAAATCTATCCATCGGGTATCGGATTCTTTTAACCGCCTTTTCTCCATCTGGTTTCCGTCAACTTGTTCATAAAGTGATGCTGTGGATCACGGAATGCGTTCATGTGAACTTTGAGAGCCGGAAAAGGTACCGACACCGATCAAGTGAAATATGGACTGGCATATGACAGGAACATACATAATTTCAATGTCCTCTGCTTTTATATTACTTTGCTTGTTTGTTTCTGCGTACGCACGCTGATACTCCTGCGGACACTCCCTGTATAGACAGGCAAGGATTAATCCCGTCTACCCAACTAAGGGAGTGGAATTTGCGTGTATGACCGTTTTTTATCTCGCCGTTAAGGCAGCCATATTAAAACTTCGGGGAAGGTGCATGCTATGTGTAACGTATCATCCATACCAACGGCCAAACTGGCCTTCTCTTCCGAAAGTTGGTGATGGGATTTTACGTGAGAGCAAGATGTTATGCGTGCGTTCACACACACGGAATTTCGGTGAATAGTCTCATTCGAAGGACTGTATTGGGAAATGGAGTCAGAACGAGTGTTTACTCCGAGGAAAAAATCCCCTATACCGAAACGGTCCGGCGGAGATTCGAATCCACAACCCCAGGATCACCAAGATTACGAGTCCGGCGCTCTACCACTGAGCTATACGGCCCCCCTCTTACTTTCAGTATGTCTGTATTTGTTAACAGGATTTTAACGCAGTTTTCTGTGTTACTTTTTTTTTTGACGAGTATGCTCTTGACAATGAAAATAACATATTGTTTTTGTGGCTTAAAACATAGGAGTAGATGTCAGTTCACAACCAATACACGATCCGCACTGTGTCATGAACTGCTCGCGCAAACCAGCCAGACTTACGGCGATGATGACACGTTGCCAAACACGACTCTCAAGGGTATGCTAATCAGCGCGTTTCACTCTAGGTCTGGCGTTTCCTGCTCAACCCTCTCTCTTCCCACCTTTCCACCCCCACTATCATCCCATCCTCCTTACCATCCCCTACCATCCTACTCCCTTCCTTCCCCCCGTCCCCCCCCCCGCCCCCCCCCCCCCCCCCTCCCAACTGTTTCTTCCTTCCGCGCACCGCTCTCTCACCACTGAGATGGGAGGGAAAAGAAAGGGGATGGGCGTGGAGAGGAGAGATAGGGAGGAGGAGGATACACACAAATGTAGCCTGTGGTTAGTTGTGGGGCGCAGCCTTCGCTTTAAGAAAAACCCAGTGGCGGACTGGTTATGGCTCGTAAAGTTGTCGCAAGACTTGTTTATTGAGGTAGAAATGTCCCACGCTCCTTTCGCGACTTCGAGGCTCTAAAGGTTAACTCCCTTCCGAGGGCCTTTGTGTGTGTGTGTGTATGTGTGTGTGTGTGTGTGTGTGGGGGGGGGGGGGGGGGAGTCTCTATTGTTCTGTTCTTTGACCATTGTTTCCTCAGGACCTGTACGCTTCAGACAGTTACTAAGCATACTTGATCACTAAAGAAATAAATGAATAAACAAGTGGATTAATAAATAGATAAATTGCATAACTTACCACAGTAATGATTTCATGTCATGCACAAGTATATAATTTGATGTACTTTTCGGAAGTATACACCTACACTTGACAATCGCTCAGTGGTGCCGTTTCCATTGACTCATATGTAGCCCAGGTTAATGAAAACGAGGAATAAAACGAAAGAAGAAGAAGAAAGAAGAAGAAAGAAGAAGAGAGAGAGAGAGAGAGAGAGAGAGAGAGAGAGAGAGAGAGAGACAGACAGACAGACAGACAGACAGATAGAGACAGACAGAGACAGAACACACACACACCACACACACACACACACACACACACACGCGCGCGCGCGCGCGCGCGCGCGCGCGCATACAGAGAGACGTTTATCCACATAACAGAGAGAGAGAGAGAGAGAGATAGCATTGCGTGTTTGTGTTCAAAGTTTTATCACACTGTAAATCCTTCTCTCTGCCGCACTGTAACAATAACCAATTGACTAGTTTTAATAACATATGCTTCGTGATGCTTCCACGCTAGAGCAGTAAACATAACATTGAACCTGTGCGCCTGACCAGCCGTTGTGAACTAAGAAGAAACACATGGACTAATCCTGTACAGTGGCTGGTTGGTAACAAATCAGCTTCGCAGAATGAATGGCACCGCAGGCCTACTGGGTGTAGGTGCTAGTAAAGAGCAATCGGATCCAAGCATGGAGCGAAGTCCCTAAACCACACACACTACATTTTGGCTGGAAAGAATTTTTTTTTGAAACGCCTATCTGGCGCTGAAGTGAATGAAGATAATTGATCGCTCGTTCATTTTCGTTGTCCTGAGTGTTTTGTATCTTGCCTGAAGAAGACCTATGAGGTCGAAACGCGTCGTGTTTTGTCTTGTGATTCGCTTGTCTAGGTCTTTTTGGCGGTTCGCTACTAATTGCATTTAAAATTTCTTTGAAATCACCAACAGTTCAAGGGAAGTCGAGAGCGAGACATTTTCTATCGCCTCCTTTCATCTCAGTGGTGTTTGGAATTCACTCATTTTTATTTTTTCATTTTTTTTTTTACAGAAATACCGGTTGCATACAATAAAAAGAGAAACTGCGGAAAGAATAAACAAAAGAAAACAAAAACCGTGCGGACTATGTAAGTCACGGCTAGAATAAAACAATGGTGTTCAAAATGAAATGGTTCAGATCTCTTACTACTAAAAATACATGTCAGTTCAATCAAATCCCATATACAACGACTGACGATTTTCCCCTATTTCTGGCGGTAGTCCAGTTAACAATCTGTGGAATTCATCTCCAATAATCTATTCATCCTGCAGACATTAAGACGCTTCACATATCAACTGTTCTACAATGCTCACATAAAACCATGTGCTGGTTCCATTTTCTCCCATTGAGTTAGGCAACGGTGGTGATGTTTTTATGTAAGTTCGTTATATTCAGGTTTTATATCCGCATCCACTAGAGGTGATATGACAGACAGGAATAACCAGGGGGGAGGGCGTAGCATGTATACACTGCTAGAACATCACATTAGAACGGACAGCAAAATGATACTTCTTATGTTGGACACCAACGTTTGCGGAGTTTAACTCACTAACTCACTGCGCTGGATAGAAACTTAGTGCTCAGCAACCTAGCCAAATAAACACTGTGTGTCGTCGTCTGTGTGAACAGACCTTACTCGTTCCTGTTGGGACCGCATTCTGACTCATCTAATGGTACGTGCAGAATGATAGCCGTGAAACTGATACGTCTTCAATGATGTGATTTCAAAGTTTAGGGACTTTGCTTTGAAGTCGCAGATTTTTTAAGTGTGGTGGAAAAAATATGCTTTTTTAAATGGGGGGAAAATGTGCAATGAACTTTTGTATTTATCACATATTTCCTGTTTGTGGATGTCACGTACCAGCCAATAGAAAGAGCAGGTTCCCGGCTCCTGTCCACCAGCGAGTGCACGCCGGAGACTGTGGTTTCATTTCAATGGGTCACTGTTATTTGTTAAGGTTTTTGTGAGGGACCAAAAAACGCTAGAGAGCGACAAGTCAACAGAGAAGACAAATCCCACCCCCTTTTATCCCCAACCCAACCCTTCCCTGATCATCCTCTGTCTCCTCCCTCGTTAAGTCTTGACACCTTCTCCGTCAACAAGCCGACCTTTTCAATGGCCTGTCTCCGCCGGGAGAGAAAAAAAAAAAAAAAAGAAAAAAGGAAAAAGCTCGGTGACTGTGGGTGGGGCTGACACAGAAGGCTGGCGGAAATGAACTCGACCTCACCGTAATCAGAGACCTGACACTGAAAGCGGGTTCTCACCTGCAACGCCGGCCGTAGGTCAGGTCAAAAGAGCTTGACCTGGAACGGTTTCGGTGATGATCTTTGGGACGGTGTTGAACAAGAGTTTGGGAGGCTGGTCGAAAGGGGGAGTGGAGTGGGAGGGTGGAGGAAGAGGGAGAGGGAGGAGAGGGAGGAAGCTGTAATTGGTGGTCTTCGCAAGGGCATACAGTCAGCGTGGGAGTCGAAGTTGGTTAAACTGCCCCGGTCGTCTCCTGCCTTGTAAAGATGACACTTTACCTCGTTTGTTTTCTTTCAAATTCAAACCGAGATGGTGGAGACAATAGTTTCCAACCATGGAACAGGCGCGTCCGCATATTCAATGGAGGACCACACGCATCGATTGTTGTTTGCTCCATCTGTTCTATCTTTGTAGTTCGTTTGTTTGCATATTTTTTCTTTCTTTTCCTCGTTAAAACACTCTCCAAGGAGCAAAAATACATACACACAAAAGCGGAAGGTGAAGTACATCTTATGTAAACAATGCGGAGCAGACATGTACATTCTCGACAAATGTGTTTTTTTTCGTTTTGAAACGACAGACATTAAAAAAATGCACACAGCAGTATTCCCCAACTCGAAAAAAGAAGTTACGTTCTGATCCGGGTCCGTTGGTTTCTATGTCTGTCTGTCTGTCTGTCTGTTTGTCTGTCTGTCTGTCTGTCTTTCTGTCTGTCTGACTATTTGTTTGTTTTGTTTGCAAAATTAAGTAAAAACTACACAACCGATTTCAATGATACTTGGTGGAAAAATCGTAAGTGCCCAGGGAGAAACTTACTAAATTTCACAAGACGAATCCATGATCCGTTCGCTTTGGCAGGAGAATGCATTTTTCCCGAGCGCAGTAGTGCATTATGTGTTCTTGTTTGCTAACAAGCTTTGTGTTAAACTTCTGTCTAAGGCAGTGACTACTACAAACTGTCAGCAGTGGGAAGGGGGTTCTGTCATTGACTCTCATACGCATTTCACCCATTGAATATCCTCAACAATGCTGTAATGTTAATCGTGATATTTCTCTTCTTTTTCATTTCATTACATTATGTATCTGGACCGACAAAAAGGACATAACAATCTTAATCATACTTTTTATGTGAATGCCTTTTGTATCATATTCCTTGTTGATATATTATATCATAAACAATAAACAAGTTGGGTAAGTCTTGTTTATTGTGCACTGTTCTCTGCCTCATTTTATTTTCAATTTCATGTTATATCATATTCCTTGACATTTAAAACACAGGACACAGGATATACTTATAGACGAAATCAGGTGACGAACTGATTATGTTTTCTTAGTGACAATCATACTTGTTTATGTAGATACATTTTGTCGATATATCTCGTGTTCCTTGTTGACATGCATTATATTCCTTGACATTTGAAACACGTGATATAGGATATACTTATAGACTAAATCAGATGACCAACTGATTATGTTTTAAATAGTATAAAGAACATAATTATGATGTAATTATTCCCATGCTGGAATGCTGACAGTCACACACATGTATTTGGATCTGCTCTGTGGTGCCAATTTCATATCAATCAATGTCTGAAGATATTAAATGAACCAATGACTGAATGAGGGATACACTGTTTTTCTTACTTAATTTATACTTGATATGTATGTGTATTCGTCCGTTTGCTGTGTAATATAAAACAGGTCAGCGCTTTTTCCGGTCTGAGCTGATGCATCTGTGAAATGCGTATAAAAGTGAAGTCCTGTCCTCTATGCAAGCAAAAGAGGAACAGGCAGGTCTCACAGCAGCATTCTTAAGACTTGAAAGCATAAATGAGGCTTAAAGGCTCGTGGTTTACGTCCGATCTTACCTTCCAGTCTTGAGTGTTGTGCTCTTGAACACACACGGCTTGGCGTTGTCCCGTCCCGTGCTTCTTCCCATTTCCTCCCAGCACTGTGTGGGTGGTTCATTTTAGTCTCCTCCGACTGTGTATTGTTCCACAGACTGGCCTGGTCTTAGGACACCCTCGGTAGTGTCGTTGTCGTTTTTGGTTGGGTGTCTTTCTTTTAACTTTGTAGTTTCTACATGCAAGTGCTTCCACGAGACTAATAGTGTGTTATACTGGATTTGCATCACTGCTGAACTACACTACATCTATAACCCCTCCTCCAGTTCCTTTCCCTAACAACTCCTGCGCGTGCACACAAATCTCTCGCGTACACACACACCTCACCACTCACAATACACACACAAAACACACAACACTAATGGTGCCCATATTACTTGCCTGGTCATAATCTCCCCCACCTTTACCACGGACCTTGCTTGTACGACCTATCGCAGCTTTCCACATCCACCTATCTCTATGCCCCCATTCCCTCCACCCCCTGCATTCCACTCTGCGATATTTCAACACTTGTACCCTTACCTTAGCCTTTTTGTCGCCCGACACGGCGATATAACACGATCTAACCTTCAATCCCCCCCAACTGGGCACAAGTTCTCACCCACCCAACCGTCCTTTGGACGCTACGTCCGCACTGTGACCAAGACACACAAAGATATTTTATGCGTGAAATCGTCCCACACTGCCATCTTGTATGTCTTCTTCCTTGTATCAGCATACACATAATTAATGCACTGTTAAACCTCAGGGCCTGAAGGAGGGTGTGTGAAACGGCGGGGGGTGGGGACGGTGAGAAGGGTGGGGGCCGAGAGGGTGCATGGAGGTGGCAACCTTTGGTGGGGGGGCAACCGGAAAAGGAACGAGGGGGGAAAGAAAATGTGGGAGCGGACAGGGTGATTTTTCTATAAATTAAAATTTTCGATGGACACCACTTTGTGCACAATCAGGTTCCTTTTCCGCCTGTTAAAATCTACTCGTGGCCAGTACAACCAAAAAAAAACCAAACCGATCCTCGACCCCTTGTGGATTCTATCCTTCTAAGCTAAAAAATCTAAACCAAATTCTCCTATTTCTAAAACCCCGCCGAACGCTTCCCTCCACCATTCGTCAGGCGCTGACCACCAACACTATTTATCTGTGGCGATCAGCCATGTTTTCCCATTGTTGCCATACTGTGTGGTGGCCCACACTCGTGACCACGTGGTTAACAAAACCCCGCATGACCGCCACTCAGTCAATTCCGTGCTCTTCTTTCCCACAGGTAGATAATGTCGTCCGATGTGGCGAACCACCGCCCGTCCCACTGGGAGGACTTTAACACACCGCGCAGGGGCCGTCGAATGACTCCCCGGGGAGTTTACCGCTCAATGGGCCGTCATTGCTGTTTCTTTTTCCGATGACCGTGACCCAGGGGGAGTTCTCATTAGGGACTGGTGTCTGTCCAAGCCATGTGTCAGCCACGTTCCACATGTCTGTTGTTTTTTCACTGCTGCCTTCTCCCCCTCTGTCTCCTCTCTCCCTCTCCCAAGCAACCTCCCACCTCTCATCCCTCTCTTCCTCCCTCCCAGAGCAGGGGGGCCCTACTTTTTTTTTCTCCCCATTCCTGTTTCCTCTTTTTTTCTTCTTTTTTTTTTTTTTTTTGTTTCCCTTTTTTCTTCCTCTTCTCTTGCCGTGGATAAAAAACCATCTGCCTGCAGTTCAGGATGTCATGTTTTCGAATCTTGCCCCTATGTCAAGAGAAGAAGAAGAAGCATAGAAGTCCGTTTTTTTTTTTTTTTTTGCCTTTTTTGTTTGTTTCTTTCTTCCCTCCCCCTTTTTTTTTTTTATTTGGTTGGGGGGGGGGGGGGGGGGGGGGGGGGGGGGGGGGGGGGGGGGGGGGGGGGGGGGGGGGGGGGGGGGGGGGGGTGGGGGGGGGGGGGGGTGGGGGGGAGGGGGGGGGGGGGGGGGTGGGGGGTGGGGGTGGGGGGGGGGGGGGGGGGGGGGGGGGGGGGGGGGGGGGGGGGGGGGGGGGTGGGGTGGGGGGGGGGGGGGGGGGGGGGGGGGGGGGGGGGGGGGGGGGGGGGGGGGGGGGGGGGGGGGGGGGGGGGGGGGGGGGTGGGGGGGGGGGGGGGGGTGGTGGGGGGGGGGGGGGGGGGGGGGGGGGGGGGGGGGTGGGGGGGGGGGGGGGGGGTGGGGGGGGCGGGGGGGGGGTGGGGGGGGGGGGGGGGGGGGGGGGGGGGGGGGGGGGGGGGGGGGGGGGGTGGGGGGGGGGTGGGGGGGGGGGGGGGGGGGGGGGGGGGGGGGGGGGGGGGGGGGGGGGGGGGGGGGGGGACTTTTTTGTTTCCACTTTTTTACGTTGATTTTAACCCATGGTTATGTTACAAAGTTTCAATATCTCTGGAAAGCCCTTATGACCTTTTCACAACAAAATGGAACGAAGCGACGATGGCAAAACAGAGACCGAGGACCGACAGGCAACCAGAGCACACAACAAACCAGCACAAAAAAACACAAACAAACACACAACAACAACACACACACACACACACACCACAAATCGCACAAACAACCACACAACACACACACATAACGCCAGAAGAGAGAGAGAGGACAGAGACAGAGAGCACAGAGACAGAGACAGAAGAGACATAACAAAAACATTTGTTTATTTGAAGTTTTTTTGTAATTATTTGAAACATGGGATTGCGGACAGATGGAGTTTCATATGTAGGCTGGCCTCCATTGTGTTTGACAACTAAAATTACCTGATCACAGTCTTCCCACATAATTTTCACCGTAATACAGAGCACATCCAGCTATAAACTAAAAATAAAAAATCCATTGAAGTTGAAAGCAAATGTAACCTTCATGAGACAGCGCTGTAAAATCAATCCTTTTTCCTCCGTTTTTCTGGCCTACCTCACTAAAGCACAGTTATCCAGGGTCCAAAATATCAGTTTGCCTGTTTCCTTCGTCCGGATTGTTTTTTGTTTTTTTTCCCTTTTTCCTCTTTTTTATTTCCATTTTTTTTCTTTTTTTTTTTTTCTTCTCCTCCCTCCTTTGGTTTCTTTTTGTCACCCCTTTTTCTTTTTTTCTTTTTCTCCTTTTCCCATATTTTGTTTTTTTTTTTTTTTTTTTTTTTTTTTTTTTTTCCTTTTCTCTTCTTCTCCCCGACTCGGGGTGTCTGTTTTTTTTTTGTTTTGTTTTTTTTTCTTTTTCTTTTTTTTTTTCTTTCTTTCTTCTTTTAATTAAGAAGAACGGAACAACGACAAAAACTTGTTGCTCGCTCTGTTGGGCCTTTAAGGAACAAGAGGAACATGAGAATACGCTCTTTTCTTTGGCCCTTGCAACATGTGTCAGAATATTTTGGCAACTTCCCAAGGAAGGAACCAGTAATCATTCATTTCTTTCTACAATTGCCACTGGTTTTACTATACTGTTCACAGAACGGTTTCTTCTTGCTCTTGCAGAGTGACAATAGTCCTATCACAGAACAAATGGTATTACCTGTTTTACTATAGCCTTGTCAGAACAGGTGTTTTCCTTCTTTTCTTTTCCCTTCTTAGCTCTTTGGCAGGGTTACATATTAGTCTATAGCACAGCACAAAAGGATTTCCTGTTTTAAAAAATAACAAAACGGTAGGCTGTCAGAAAAACAAACGTTTTCTTGCGTCTTTTGCAGTGACATATAGTCTTTAATACAGAACAATGGATGTACCCTGTATCTCCGCACCAATTGTCAAAATTGTTCGTGCCACCATTATTTGGTCGACTCAGACTCAGGTTAGGAAGATTCTTTATTATTAACCCCCAAGAAATCCCCTGTCCCTCCTCCTCCCCTCTCCTTTAAAAACATCCTTAGTCGAATTAAAAACGTTGATGCTGTGGCCATTCTTAAATCTATAAAACAAAGGCGAATTCGGTTAAAAACGACTTCAACACGCTATCACGGGAAAATCGTGTGGCTTGGCTGTTAGCAAGGTGTAATCAAGCTTGGAACTGGAACTATAAGTGGCTGCAGAGTCCACTGCTCAGCGTTTTGGCATAGCGTTGATTAAATCCTTTGCTTGGGTTGCACGCCTGGGAGAACCCACTGCGCCAGTAGGGAGACCAACACCATCACCCCCCTCCCCCCCCCCCCCCCCCCCCCCCCCCCCCCCCTCCCCCACCCCCCCCCCCCCCCAAAGATGGAACTGATAATAGCTCTTGGGGGATCAACTCCAGTGTCGTGTCTGACTCCATTGTTTGCGAGCAAGTGCGGAAAGTGCCAAAATCCCACCCGCTCCTGTCGTGTTATCGGACGGGCGATCTGAGGGCGTAACCCCTGTCCATTTTGTCCGTCACTCGTGAGCTCACGTCAGCGAGAGTCTGGGGAGGACGGAAAGCAGCCTGGGACGAGATGGAATCTTCCCCTCACCTGCAGGTGTGATGGTTTTCTGTGGCGAGAAACGCCACGTGCTAAACCACACAGTGCCTGATTTGAAGGACCGGGGCAAGGTGCTTGTAAACACATTGCCAGAGAGGTAACCCGGCGGCAGTGAGTGAGGCGATTAAACGCAGAGTCGATAATGCAGATCGCGTCCCTAGGTTTTATCAACAGGTTCCAAGGATGGGTGTAATTATAACCTACTTGAATGGACGTCAAAGAGAGAAGAGAGAGAGAGAGAGAGAGAGAGAGGAGAGAGAAGAGAGAGGAGAGAGAGGAGAGAGAGAGAGAGAGAGAGGCAAGGAAGGTGCTTTGAGGGGGAGTGGATGACACACACAAGCGCACACACATGCGCACGCACGCACCGCACGCATGCATGCACGCACACACGCAAAAACACACACACCCACACACACACACACGCACACACACACACACACCACACCACACAACAACACAACACAACACAACACACACACGCGCGCGCGCGCAACACACACACACATTACACTTAAGCTCACGCGATCTAGGTACAAAAACTAATCCGTTTTTTCAGTGAAGAAAAGACACGGGGGGAGTAGGGAAAGGTCTATCTTGTTTTTCGTATAGTGACAATGTCAAGCTTTGTGACTGAATTCATTACTACCGTCAGAAGCTGAAGAACCAAAAGGCTGAAATTACGACTAGACATGTTTTTTCCTGACTTGGTCTTGGCGTTCCCGTACACTTTGACCTTAGAACACGACCGATGTTTTTCATGCGTGCATCCGAGCACCATGGCATCGTCACTGTGCTCGTTGCCATTTGATTAGAGCTATGCATTGCCCATTGTTGTCACTGTGCTCGTTTCCATTTGATTAGAGCTATGCATTGCCCATTGTGTCACATGTGGTTGCCATTGTTTGCCATTTGATTAGAGCTATGCATTGCCCATTGTGTCACAAGTGTTTGGTTGTCCATTTGATTAGAGCTATGCATTGCCCATTGTGTCACCATGTGTGTGTCACTGAGCTCACTTGCCCATTGCCATTTGTTTGGTTGCCAGAGCTATGTATTGCCCATTGTGTCACATGTGCTTGGTTGCCATTTGATTAGAGCTATGCATTGCCCATTGTGTCACATGTGCTTGGTTGCCATTTGATTAGAGCTATGCATTGCCCATTGTGTCACATGTGCTTGGTTGCCATTTGATTAGAGCTATGCATTGCCCATTGTGTCACATGTGCTTGGTTGATTAGAGCTATGCATTGCCATTGATTTCGCAGCTATTTGATGAGCAATTGCCCATTGTGTCACATGTGCTTAGTTGCCATTTGATTAGAGCTATGCACTGCCCATTGTGTCACATGTGTTTGGTTGCCAAAGTAGATCTACCAATGGCAGGGAATTGGGGTGGAGAAGGACGGGTAAGGAATCGGTACGGTTGGGGGGTGGGGAGAGGGAGGAGTGGGAGAGGAGAGAAGGGGGGGGTGGAGTGTTGGTCACATTTGTTTTTTCTTTTTTTACTCTCTCCGTCCGGGTCCCCTCTGACAGTGGGGATTTACCGATGCATACTGACAAAAATTTCAGATCCGATGGTGGTCTGAATTATCCATTTCGTTTCTGGTGCTGTTTTTAGATGACTATAACTTAGTACTGTAATTCAGTCATTAACAAACCGTATGCGAGCAGTTTGTTTTCCAGGTACTACATTACTGATTAGCCACAATCAAAATCCATTTGTTTTTCGAAACTCTACCCTACCCGTCGCAGCTGAAATTACATGGGAATCGTTATTTTACTTGTTAGGGAATTCAAACATAAAAAAAACATTTTATTTTGTCTCTGCATGTCTAGCAGATGTTAGTGAGAATGTGTACGATATGCTTTCTGGTCTCATTTATAAAATTATGATATGAGATAACATTAAACATATATTGATAATATTTTCCCTTGTCCGCAGGTCAGACCTTGGCATTCCTGTCCTTTACTGAACAATATTCTGTCCTGTTGCATTGTTTTTGTACTCTCGAGCTCTGTTCTGTTCTGAGCTCTCTCTCTCTCTCTCTCTCTCTCCTCTCTCTCTCTCTCTCTCTGTGTGTGTGTGTGTGTGTGTTGGTGTGTTGTGTGTGTGTGTGGTGTGTGTATGTGTGTGGTGTGTGTGTGTTCTGCCCTTCTGCCCATCAGGCTCCCTTTTCCCTCCCTGCACGCCAGCCAATCATTCCAGGTCTTCCCCGAAGATCGTTTACAGGTCACTTAGTCCAAAGCAAGGATGGCCACAAAACTGAAGGAGACCAACAGGTGTTTGTGAGACCATTAAGGATCACTTGTGAGCCAGGGTCAACAAGCTGCAAATCAGCACTGGCACGCGCGCACATCTGCTGCGCGCATGCCTTCACGGAAATCGTTCCATTTCCGCAGCGCGTCAATCCCGCTCGTTTTCCACGGCTCCGAGATGTGTGCGATTAACGTCCTACGCGTTGTTTCACTGGCGGCACGTGAGGCAAGACAGGTATAGGTTGGGATGGAGAGCGTCTACCGCTGAAGTTCCAAACAACCCCCCTTTCTCTTCTCTAATTCCCTCCTCCTCCTCCTTCCCCCCCCAGCCCCCGATCCCCCCCCCCCCCCCCCCCCCCCCCCCCCCTCCCCCCCACCCCCCCCGCCCCCCCCCCCACCCATCTTCCCTTCCTCTCAATCCTTGGTTATTCCCTAGGGACTGGACGGCAATCAACTGTCGTGTTTTACCCTGGATTTCACCAGCGAGCTCATGGCAGCGTGACGTCGTAAACTCAAAGAAAGGCAGACGACATGAATTATGTCCTGGTCACTCTTCGAATTGTTCCCCAGCTTTTCTATTGGCATACAGCGGTTTGTGGCGGTTGGCGCACTGACGTCATCCACGTTGTCCATTAAACTGTTTCATATTGTCGTCTTTTTTCCGCGGGTTTTTTAAGTGCCGTCTTCCACACTGAGATGAAATATTCTGCACTACCGCGACCGACTACCCCCCCACCCCCACCCCCACCTCTACCCCCACCTGCTTTCACTCCCATATCTGTCCCCTACCTCACCCTCCTCCGTTTCCCTTGATTCTACCTCTTCTCCATTCCCTACCACCTTCTTTGCCGTCTCTGGCTATGAAATATTAGGATAACCGTTGCGAACAATTTTCCCGCAGCATATCGTAGAATGATGTGCCACTTCTTGACAA
>JADBJO010001791.1:290000-292500 GCA_016801955.1 Conus betulinus | reverse complement strand
TCCATTTTAACGGAAAGGGATATCAGACACACACAACATCGAGCTTACCTACAAACTGTTTACGTGTGAAAGCGTCATCTTCAGGTTGAGGTAAAAATCGGTGAGTGTAAACTGGCTCTGCAAACAAACTGTTCACTGTCCTTCGGATCGTGATTTCCTTCACAAGGCACCGACATTTGTCCACTTTTTGTAGCATTGTTTCCTTGTTCCCGGAGTGACAATGATCAATGATAGTGCTTTGCTAGCTCTGTACACTGACGGACATCAGTCTTTAGCCGGACAAGACTGAGGAGCTACCGAGTCTCTACGGATAACTCGAGTACCTTCGTCAGAGGCAAGTTTGCTTCACTACTGATGATCGCCGTTGTTGGTTTGATCAGGTGGATTTAAAGCTAACAGATAAAGCGAGTTAGAGGATTTGGTGAACACGGTGGCATTCCTCACCTCTGATAGCAACTGTTCCCTCCTTGTAGTGCCGAAGTGGAACGCTGGTTGATGATAAACCACCTCCCTGTAAAGCTGCGGGCTTTAGTTTGAACCCCCCGTTTTTGAGTGATGGCCTGACTTTTTTTCCCCTTTAAAAAGAAGCTTTAACCAAGGAAAGAGGATTAAATCGAGATTCGTGTGCAGCATGTAACATTTATATGTAAATGAATTTAACAAAGGACGTACCAGTGGCTAAACTCTCAAGAAATTTTTGATTTTATGAACAGAGGCACACATCCAAAGTATTTGCATGGGAGAGGGGTAGGATAGAATGCTAGAACTGTACTATGTATAGCTGCACGCAATCCCAAGAGTTACCAGCTCGATTTTGACATGGGGAAAACCCAAAGGCAAGAAAACTAAGGAGATGTCCTACATTGCACTATCAATTGTAAGAGAAAATAGCTAATTGTCTGTGCTTTAAAGCCAGATGATCTCTTTTACTTAAAAAACAGACATTAACTGCTCGTGGTGGGTCTGCCGGGGGTCTTGTAGTATCAGTTGTATGCCCGCTTCTGGACAATGTAAACTAATAAATTCCCCCGTTCTTTGTTTATGAAAGCGGTTACAATTTTGTTTTCTTGTTCCGCTGGTAGGTAATTGCCATCATTTCTGTCGCGATCTGGCAACTGGGTACTGAGACTGTAAACAATGCCTAGGAGGGACACTATATATAGGTGTTCATTTTGCAGTGTCTGTTTGCTAAATGGCGTCTGTGTGTGTTTGTGTTTGTTGTGGAAGGGGGAAAGGAGAGCAAGCCAGGAAGGGGGAGGGGGTCTCTTTTCTGAAAATTAAAGGTCAACAGTTTAGCGGAATAGCCGGTGCCTTCAGTGCGGTTTGGTTTCAAATACGCATTAAGAAGTCAGCGTTTCAGCTTGTTTGTTATGAACTGGTGTACATATGTATTTGCATGTACAACATGTACGTCCTGTTCTGCGTGGTGACCGCCTTGAAAGGTCCAGGGTGGTCGGTTGCACTATGATAAAACCAAAACTTAAACTCAACGAGGGGATTACCTGGTAGACGGTTGTGTGTAACGTCGACTTTCTTTTCCTCAGGTGGGGCAGATTAGGGTTACACACTTCATTTGCAATCAACGGGAACCTCCAATGCAAGAGGTTTTTGAGCCTACTTGCAAATGCCGTGTAGTTTTGATACAGCGAACTTCTCATCAAGGACAACGCAAAGTATGGAATAAACAATAACGTGTGTCGCGCTTACTGTGTCTCTGAAAACGAACTGTAGGCGAATGATTCTCCGTTCTTACTGAACAGATACAGGAAAGACACAGGAGGGGAGTGGGGAAGGTAGAAAAGGAAGCAAACAACCACCACCAAAATTTAACGAATCAAAGAAACGACGGTCGCTTTGATTAGAGCTAAACCGGCATCAAACTGGGCTGAGTTTACACATCACAGCACTTAGACACTACAGGTGTGTGCCGGGTTGATGACCTTGTCAACAAACGTACAGAAGCCGATCAAAACGTCGCCATCCTAACAGCTCGCTGTTTTGTCGCTGGTGTCTGCCTCACACCCCTTGCTCCCGAGGCTGCAGTCGAGGACCGGGTCAAACCGAACAGTTGAGGACCGGGTCAAACCGAACAGTTGAGGACCGGGTCAAACGAACAGTCAGGACCGGGTCAAACCGGATAGTCAAGGACCGGGTCAAACCGAACAGTCGAGGACCGGGTCAAACCGAATAGTCGAGGACCGGGTCAAACGAACAGTCGAGGACCGGGTCAAAACCGAACAGTCAAGGACGGGTCAAACCGAACAGTCAAGGACGGGTCAAACCGAACAGTCGAGGACCGGGTCAAAACCGAACAGTCGAGGACCGGGTCAAACCGAACAGTCGAGGACCGGGTCAAACCGAACAGTCAAGGACCGGGTCAAACCGAATAGTCGAGGACCGGGTCAAACCGAACAGACTCTTGCCCCGTAGGAGAAACTCTAGGAGAACTAAACAGCACAAGTTCGGAGAAAACGCCGCCCCTTTGATGCAAGAGTCTTGG
>JADBJO010001791.1:280000-282500 GCA_016801955.1 Conus betulinus | reverse complement strand
CACAAATAATAAAGATAGGAGTTTAAGTAAGATTTGTTTTTCATTTTATCATTTTAAATGATGTGATATCAGTTAGCCATAAATATAGGATTTTTAATAAGATGTTTTTTCTTTCGTACCCCTGCGTGGCATAAGTCCCAAGCCGCTCATTCTGGCTCTTACATACACAGCCACATCCAGGTCTGTGCTGTTGCAGATCTAGCACTGAGGTCCACAGGGAGCAGTACACAGGGAGCAGTAGTATCATGTCGTCATAGGGTAACCTACCCGGTGGATACATACACACACGCGCGCGCGCACGCGCGCGCGCACGCACGCATGCACGCAAACACACGCACGCGAACGCACGCACGTACGCACCCACCCACCCACCCACACACACACACACACACACACAACGTCTGAGTGGCAGTCTTTTCACCAACAGGCTTATCAGTACCGCTGGCGGCACGCGGGAATTTTGGCACGGGGGTTAATCGCTGTTAATCTTCATCAAGCAATGACATGACCCCCTCCAGCCATTCATTTCCTACTGTCAATGCAAATCACCCGGTCAACCGAGAGAAAGTAAATTGTCCCACCACGAGGAGATAAATTCACGACAACGTTGACAGCGACAGTAATCCCCAGGAACATCATGAAACTGTCGAAACTTGAAGGTCCTGTCATATTTTTAGGCTGCAGATTCCAATCGTATAAACTGAAATTAATTTCGAATTATGAGACGTCTCGAAATTGTGACATAAGGTGAATTAGACACAAGTTGTTTTTCTTTGAACGATCTGTTAGCTCGCGTAATAAGACCACGAAGTGATGGCGATCCCTATTTCATTGTTAGCTGAACTCGGTCATCCATGATCTTATCCTCACACATCAGATTCTTGAATGAATGCGAGAATTGTTTTCCTGTTCATTCGTCTATCCACTTCACGGTCACACACTGGCGACCCAGTTTGACGTAATTAAAGAAGAATAAGTGAATATAGAAATCCAGCTATTTTCCATCATACAGACGGCCCAGAAACGCAAATGTTCGATTCACGTTCACTGTCTTTATCTTCACTGTGATCATGACCGTTACCATCGTGTCTGATTCGCCTGAACACTTCAGTGCGTCACAACAATATCTCTCTCTCTCTCTCTCTCTCTCTCTGTATGTATGTATGTATGTATGTATGTATGTATGTATGTGTGTGTGTGTGTGTGTGTGTGTGTGTGTGTGTGTGTGTGTGTGTGTGTGTGTGATCATCGGCTGTCGATGAGAATGTGGCAAGACAAGACAAGAAAAGAACTTATTTTCAAGAAAACCCCATAAGGTATAAATGAAAATGGCAGTATCAGTTCATCAAAGCACAGCAAACATATGATGTATTTCATCGAAAATCAAAACTCGACAAATACTTTCCCAAGCAGTACCTTCCCTTCATATACAGTAATCATAGCAAATACCACTATCACCATCTCTACGGAACGATTATTACAATGATCCACCACTGACATGCCGAAGCAGTGACCAGCCTGTATGGAAACCGTCACTTGTACTGACGGGCGAGAGTAACGTCCCCATTGACCGGAGGCCTTTATACACAAACCATAACGCTCACCGCCATTTCAATTCGGACCTAACAATGTCATAACCATCCCCCCCCCCCCCCCCCCCCCCCACTCCCCACCCCGACCTCCCAACTGTTACCTCATTGACTAAGTCGGTCGCGTTTGCCTTGACTGTCCTGAAGGTACTATACTAGATTAGTCATGGTGGCCGGTGATGTGGGCTCGGCAGGTGGTTTCGTTGCACCTGTCTTAAGCTAATGAGCCCGGTCCGACAAGACACTTTATACAGCTCATCGTTGGCGAGACCTGCTGGCTGGCAGGTGTTAGTTTTCGGGGCGTTTGCACTGTCCGGTGATGAATGAGTATCCCTCGGCGACATGAGCTCTCTCTCTCTCTCTCTCTCTCTCTCTCTCTCTCTCTCTCTCTCTCTGGGAAGGGTAAGGGAACTGAGAGGTGTGACAGCATGTATGCATGTGTCACTCTGTGAACAGGTACAGACGCTTGTACTGTATATCAGAAAGATGTGACTGTGGGTTTGTGTGCTTCAGTTGGGAACATCTGTCTGTCTGTCTGTCTGTCTATCTGAATATCAATCTACTGTGTGTGTGTGTGTGTGTGTGTGTGTGTGTGTGTGTGTGTGCGTGTGTGTAATCTATCAGTCCCTACTATCTCAGCAATATCAACTGAGTTTGCAAGCGCTTTGTTATTGTTCTCGCAGACTTCGATGTCAAGTTGACACAGGTGAAATCTCGACTAGGTTTTTCCAGGCGTGTCAGTAGATTTCATATCACTCTTGCAGTCTGGTGTGGTGTTGGTGACAAAGTGCATCAAATGTGTTAATCATGCATGAAGACTGACGCAGTGTCTAGGCTGTACATACTTAGCTTCTGTACGCCATGGGAGGAAAAGTGCAAACAAAAGCATTATCAAAAACAACAAAAGTATC
>JADBJO010001791.1:200000-275000 GCA_016801955.1 Conus betulinus | reverse complement strand
TTTTCAACTGTCCCTGCCGTTCTCTTGTTTCCGGAAACCGAACGGTGTGTTATGAAGTAAGAGGCTCATGAGCCCCTCGCTCCAACCATTATGGCGGGCACTTTGGCTTGGAACCCGGATTCTCCTCAGCTGTTGGCTAGACTGGCACATTTCTCAGTTCAAGTCATGTAAATGTGAGTAGCCTCCACATAGATAGATAGATAGACAGACCATAAACACACACACACACACACACACACACACACACACACACACACACACACACACACATAGATAGATAGATAGATAGATAGATAGACTGCTTTCAAAGGCACAGTAAGTTCAGACTCGTGTGTTTTGATGGTCGTGAGTTAAGTATGGTATGCAGTATCACGCCACTCTTTAATGATCTATGGACGGATATCACATTCTGGAAGGTCTGTTGTGCACTTCCAGTCACACACTCCTCCTCCAATGTATTGCCAAAGCCTTCCAGACCATGATTTGTTGCCTCCTGCCGTTTGGAATATCGTTGCAGGCCGGGGGCTCTGGTGGTCTGGTGTTTTCCATGACAGTACTAACCGTATGGATGACCTCTTTAAGCGCTTGGCTATGCCTTCATGTTTACCTTCCCTGGGTTAGCTCTGCTTTGCACGAACTCAAGTCCTAGTGTTTGTTTGCTCTAAGACAGCGGACACGTAGAGTCATCTGATCTTGTACTCATTCCATCAGGTTTGGTTTCTATGGCAGGTGGTCACATACTGATCTGAGGATAAAGCTGATCTGTGCTGGTATGCCTTGTGGATTCTCTTGGCATTCTCTTCATTCTTCAACCCCTGTATTACAATAATTCTCACTGCCTCCCCTTTTACCTTTGACCATCTCTTTGCTTCCTTTAATGCCAATGTTTCTTTCGTGCATTGTGTGCGTCCCGTTCTTTCACTATCTTGCGGTTTTCCTTTGCCGCATGCACTGCCTTCCCAACTTTTTCCATTTTCTGCCAGTTTTAACCTGGGCTAATTTGATCTCACAACCTTGTCTTCCAAGTTTTTAAGCATGGATTGTAACCTCTGCTTTTTCCACCGGCCTTTTCTTGGAGGAAGGATTTCAGGGGTACCTTCAGCTCTGCTTGGCGACAGTAGAGTGCATCGTCAGTGAGACCAGGTGGACCATCAGGCTATTTCCTTGTGTATTTGTTGATATTGTATAACTGTGAAGGCCAGAGAAGCTTCAGCATCAGCATGAAAATGCAGACACCAAACTTTGTATTTGCCAGAAAGGCCACGTGGGTCTGTTATCTCTACATTTTTTCTTCCGCCGTTTGCTTGCTTTCGTTACCCCTCTTTGTCTTCCACGAAGTCATCATACCGCCCTCCAAAGCCTTTGACTGATTCTTTTATCACAGGGTATGCATATAATTATAACATACATACATCAGTCTGGAGTGCATCACGCCCTCATGTCTGTATTAATGTCCCTCTCAGTAGATAATTATGGTGTGATAGTGTGAACCTGTGTGTTTTTGGCGCTAATGGTAGCCTGTACCATATGCGTTCACCTCTATCTCTCTCAGTCTCTCTCTTCTCCTCCTCCTCCTCCCCCTCATTCACTCCCCTCTCTACTTTACCCTCTCCGTACCGTTTCCCTCCCCCCCTCCCCAATCCCTATCGCCGGCCCACCCTGGCCACCACCCCCTCCTGCTTCACGCATCAAAGCGTGAGACACTGGTGACGTAAATGAATTTTCTGTACAAACACACACTTCATGTGGATGACTGTCGAAATGTAATTGGCCGACTTTGAAGTCGACCATGTGGCCCAGTAGCGGGGTCTCTGCGGCGGACTGTCGACTTCGCATTACTAACCGGATTGAGGATATAGCATGGCCCGGACCGCGAAAGAAAGAAAAAAAGAAATCGACCATGTTAAATGTGATCTGATTTGTTGTTGTTGTTCTTGTTGTTGTTTTTTTTTTTTGCCTGAAGAAGACCCAAGAGGTCGAAATGCATCGTGTCTTGTCCTGTGTTTGTTTTTGTCAATGTCCTTGGCGGTAACTAACCCCCACTCTTTCTAAATTTTGCTTCGACCATGTTACCGATCACTCAGGGACCATTGATTTGATTGCCAAGCGGTGGTGTAGAAATCGTGGGAGGGTAATGGGAGAGGACGAGGAACGAGGAGGGACAGGAGGGGATGCGGGTGTGAGCGGAGGAGGGGGGAGATGAGTGTAAGGGTAAATGGAAGAAAGAAGTGGGAGGGAGTGGGGTATAAGACGTTTTTTAAGTTAATTCTGGAAACCCAAATCGTGAACAACTTGCCTGCACCTAAGAACATACGTTTCAGCAGCGTTTTTTCTGTCCTCTCTTCTCTGTAGAACGATGCTCCCATTTTTCCGGTTGACTGAACGGTAATGTCTTATCAGTCTTCTTCCTTTCTGACCACACACACACACACACACACACACATTTTTTGCACAAACACCTCAAAACTCTCTCTCTCTCTCTCTGATGACAGCCAGACAGAACTCAGAGGTGTCTCGTCCGCAGCGCGAACTACCCGCTTCAAATCAAAGGTGATCGGACACCCCACGGTATGGACGGTGATGTTACCGTCGCCTACCCGCGCATATTAATTCCTTCAGACGTAGCGTTTGAAGCGTGGCCGTGTCCAGCGCGTGTGCGGCCAGCGGTGCCGGGTTGGCCTATATGACGGCATCGTTGTGCGAACAATGGGCGTGTCGTAACTCATCAAAGCGCGGAGGATGGAAATGAGGCGTTACCTGACCGCCAACCGATTGGAAACACCAACGGGTCAACGTTTTAAGACGCAACGCGCAGAATGGGTGGGGATGGGGGTGGGTGGGATAAAGGGAGTGGGTTGGGTGGAGAGGGTATGGGGGAAGGGTCGGTGGAAGAGGAGGTGGGGGGGGGGGGGGGGGGGGGGGGGGTAAGGCGTTGAGATTGGAGAAAAAAAAAAAGGGGGGGGGGGGGGGGGTCAAGTGTTATTTGTTGTCTGACGGTGTAAACTATGTATGATTCCATTTATCGTCCCTGTGTCCTTCGTTACATTCAGGTCTAACGTCCGTTTTGTTACATTCAGGTCTAACGGTCGTCTTGTTACATTCAAGTCTAACGGCCGTCTCGCTACATTTAAGTCTAACGTCCATACCATCACCGTGATATGACATATAGGGTTAACTGTCCCTGGGATGCTCGGGAAGGAAAGAGCTCTGGAGGCTATAATACATCTCACACAACACCACCAGAACCACAACACAGTGAGATGGATAGCGAAAATAGTAATACCTATAGTTATGTGACATTGGGTGCCAACGTGAACTGAACTCGCAACATTTGACTGTGAACTCGCCGCTCTAAACAGCAAAATAAAACTGGCAATCAACGAAAGTGGCTCTGTTTTTAAGGGCCTGCGGTCTAATAGAACGTAATGTCACCTTCCATTTCAATTTCATTTCGAAAGAGCCTCATGGATACGATCGATATGATAGTTGATGTCACGATTTTGTAACATGATCACTTCAATGTTGCTTTCAACTATCAGTCAGTCATCCTCACAATAACTGACTATAAGCTTTTAGATTCATCCTGATCATGCAAAATCAAAGCCAGAGAGAGAGAGAGAGAGAGAGAGAGAGGAGAGAGAGAGAGAGAGAGAGGGTTTTTTTTACTTCCTGTTTTTTGCCTTTAGCATGGTCAGGGATGTTGAATAAACAGTACATGCAGAAGCATGCAATGAGAGAGAGAGAGAGAGAGAGAGAGAGAGAGAGAGAGAGAGAGAGAGAGAGAGAGATGAGAGAGAGAGGCACATTAAATAGATTTTTAAGTTTAACCAAATTACATTAAGATACAAGTAAACCCAAAATGAACACAGTCCATACAACCAAATGAACGTGCAGAATAAATCAAGTTGCGATATTCATAGCCCAGACGAGCAAGGCGGAGATGTAAGCTGGCAACGAATTCCACTTCTTTCAAGTGGGACATAGTTGGAGGAAAGAAAATAAGGAGAGAGAGAGAGAGAGAGAGAGAGAGAGAGAGAGACAGAGACACAGACAGACAGAGACAGTCTGGGACAGAGACAGAGAAGAATTGGGGGGGGGGGGGGGGGGGGGGTATCAGCTGTTAAAAATTCACTTATTTCTATGGTAATAAGCGTTGCATCGCTCTCTCCTTTTTATCATTCTTTTTATTATTTTTTGTAGGTTTTAATTCGACTCTTTTCAATATACCGCTGTCGTCTGCGTTGTCTGTTTCAGATTTCGCTGTTAGCGACCAGGGTATGAACAGCACAGCTGATCCGAATAACATCATGGATTTGATTCAGCAACGTTACCTTTTCGGTTTCAATGAGGACAACGATCTACGACTATGGTTTAAATGACAACGCCAACAATTCACGACTGGTAGCAACGGGTACGAGGCAGGTGCATAATTCGACGACTGAGCTAACAACACCCTTGTGCTACCGCGGATCTGGCCTCGCGTGGAGCACGCGCCAGAAGCACGAGCGTGAAAAGTGGGAGAAGGGGCCACCACGCATTTCTGGCCAATCAACACACACAGGGAAAAGGCTCTCCCCCCCCCCCCCCCCCCCCCCCCCCAGTTTTGGAGAATGGCCTGAACAAAGAGCGACAGGTCGTCAAAGTAAACCTCCAGCTTTACGCCTTCTCTGCCGCTCTCACTCACCTTCTCCCAGCTCCCTCTCCCTCGTCTCGCTTTACCAAGCCACGGACGGGAGGGTGTAAAGCCTCCCCCCCCCCCCCCCCCCCCCCCATCTCGTGTCAGCGGTAGCCCGGGTTGTGAATAAAGCGTTGTGAGGTGGGCGAGATGAAGTAGGACATGAGCGGGGTGGTGGCCGATGGCTATATCGGGCAGTGTCATTAGCCGTGTCGACCAGCCAGCCACGAAGGTGGTACCTCCAAAATGTAGTACATCACTTATTGAGCTTTGTACTGCAGTGTTCTGTTGAGTAACAAGCTGTGGATTACGTTATGTGATGCCGAGTCGTTCTTGTCACTAAGACGGCAAGGAAGTGACACCCCTTGCTTCAAGTGATTAGCAGCCTACCGACTGAATCAGAGGGACGGAGAGACAATCTGTGTCAGAATAACTCATGGATGTAGTGATCTCTCTGTGTGGACTGGATCGTATCAGTATTTCTTTATCAGCTTAGACTATCGATCACTGTTCTCAGTGAAACTGATTTTGGTTGTGTAGAAGCGAAATCTGTTGCCTTGCGCTGACAATCTTTCACAGACAGTTCGCCGAACTCACATATATATTTATGCAGTTCACTGTGTTCTGTTTTGTTTCATTTTGAATTCGCGACAACTCTTAGTGCAGCTCAGAGATAACGCTGAAAACCGACTCATGTACAGTACAGCTTACGAACCCAGTACCCCGGGGCATGGCTGCATTTCAACAAACGGCTACAAAACGACTTCCCTAGGTTTGTTTTAATTTGTAAAAGAGAAGACACGGTTCAGCGAAGCGGAGAATCCTAGAGGTCAACATCTGCGGTGGACTGGTGGCAGAGGGAGGCGGCATCCGGTCCCCCGCTCAACACATACCACCTGCCCCTGTCACACGGGTCACGGTCATTGGATCGCTCGGCAGTCGCCGCCTACCTTTTCTCCCCTCCCTGTTGTGTTTATCCTCAAAACTGCTGTAGGGACAAGTTCACTTGAGCTGACAAGACAGCCCCCGAAAGGCCCTACATAGTTCCGCCATGATGTCTCTCTGGTTGCTATGGGGAACAACGTGTCGGATTACATGACGATTTAAAAACCGTGGTGTGAGTGACGTGATAGATAATCGTCGTCAATCGAATGATGCGTTACCGAGAATGCTGACGGAACAAAACCTGATTTTTGTTGGTCAAATACACGACGGCTTTGGACATCGGAGGAATACTGCTAGAGTCCGACCAGCCACTGACCGTTTGAGATCATAAAGGTAGGAGAGTAATTCCTTGGAACACCGAGTGTACTAAACTCTTGGCTCAGTAGTGCGTACAGATGAAGCACCTGTCTGTGATAATGTGGGACATATGGTATCACTGTGAAGACTTTTTCGGCATGACCATGGCGAGACAGCCGTGTTCATTTAGACCTCTACCTGTGTGAGACGGTAATCCTTAAATAATCCTCGAACTACTGACAACACTGTTAAAGTCTGCCGACGAGGCGCAGAGCCATTTAGCACGTGCGCGACTTGTGTGACGTCACCAGAAGCGATGATTATCCAGAACAACACCGTTGTCATCAGCTCCTCCTCTCCCTCCTCCTCCTCCTCCTCCACATCATCTCCGTCCAGTACTGATTCAGGTAGTCGATATTCAGTGTGTGATGTATGACTCCTTCTCTCTCTGTCTGCCTGTCTGTCTGTCTGTCTGTCTGTCTGTCTGTCTCTCTCTCTCTCTCTCTCTCTCTTCTCTCTCTCTTTCTCTCTGTCTCTATCTCTCCTATCCCTTCCGCCCTCTTTCCCCTCCCTCTCTCTCTCAAAATCACGCGCGCACGTCTCCGTCCAGTCTCAGTCCAGTACACACACACACACACACACACACACACACACACACACACACACACATTCTCTTTCTGTCAAACTCTCTGTCTCTGTCTGTCTATCTGTCTGTCTGTTTCATCTCTCTCTCTCTCTCTCTCTCTCTCTCTCTCTCTCTCTCTCTCTCTCTCTCGTCATCTGTATTGTGTCTGTCTTATCTTTGTCTGTCGTTCTGTTTCAGGATGTCTGCTTCACTTTGAAGTCAGTAAAATTAGTACTGTGGCCCAACATTTTCTAAGGCACTCTCTCTGTCTGTCTCTCTCTCATTTTGTGTACTCCATGATTCTAAGACTTTCTCGTTAAATTACTTTTCCCACTCCATCACTGCGAAAATCTATGTGGTAAGTCGTTTTCTTCTGTGGTCGACTGGTCTCTATACAATAATCATGTGTGTGTGTGTGTGTGTGTGTGTGTGTGTGTGTGCGCGCGCGCGCACGCGTGACTGTGTGTGCGTGTGTGCGTGTGCAAGCGCATGCGCGCACGTTTCTGTGTGTGTGTGTGTGTGTGTGTGTGTGTGTGCACATGTGTGTGTACATGTGCCTCTGTGTGTGTGTGTGTGTGTGTGTGTGTGTGTGTGTGTGTGTGTGTGTGCGTGCGTGAATGTGCGTGTGTGTGTATATATGTGTGGTGCGTGCATGTAAGAGTGCGCGCGCGCGCGCATGTGTGTGTGCGTGCGTGCGCGCACATGTGTGCGCATGTGTGTGTGTGTGTGTGTTGTGTGTGTGTGTGTGTCACTGTGTGTGTGTCACTCTCAGTGTGTGCGCGTGACTCAAAGAGAGAGGGAGAGAGAGACGCGTGAACGCACATGCTGACCAGTAGGAATGCCTGCAACCTCGGGTACACCTAGACTTCTCTCCCCCCCACCCGGACGAGACCCGGTGCTTTCAACGTGGTATGGCTGTTGGCATTCCCACCCGCATACTACGTCAAGGAAAAAATCAAGGACAAAGTGGAGCGCAACTCGTAAAATTTCAAAAGGACTTCAAAAAGTTCAAACGGACTTTCGATTCGTGCGCACAAGTACATTTGCGGTGAGAAACAGGGAGTGAGAAAAGAAAAACGGCAGCGAGGCTTAATATCTTTCAGCCCCTAGCAAAGGATGTTTTCACCACCCCACCCCCCACCCCCCACCCCCCTTTTCAGCCATGGCTTTTACAAAACAGTTGTGGTCTCGTTAGCTGACTTCGTGGCAGCTGCTAAGTGGCACGAGCACCCAAATCTGTCAGCTGGCACTGACAGCTTGAGGGGCTCCATGAAAGGCGGACGCTACAATTAAAACGTCAAGCGAGATATTTAGGCCGGCTTCGCCCGCCATCTGATGGACTTGGGTGCCTTGCCTGGTCGCTGCGTTGTTTATAGCACCAACGTCACAACCGAAGGTTGCCCGTTCGAATAGCGCTGGTGCCGAATGTGAAAACTGCGGTCGGTAAGAGCACCCAATCGAATCCCGTCGGACCCAATTGATTCTAACCGACCCAATCAGACCCCATCGGACCCAATCCCATCGGACCCAACCGACCCCATCCGACACAATCAGACTCTATCGGACCCAATCAGACCCCATCGGACCCAATCAGAGCCCAATCAGTGCCAATCAGACCCAACCAGAGCCCATCAGACCCAGTCAGAGCCCGTCGTATCCAATCAGAGCCCATCAGGCCCAGTCAGTGCCCATCAGACCCAATCAGAGCCCATCGTACCCAATCAGTGCCCATCCGACCCAACCAGAGCCCATTGGACCCAATCAGACCCCATCGGACCCAATCCCATCGTATCCAATCAGACCCCATCGGGCCCAGTCAGACCCATCGGACGCTACTCAAAAGTAATCTACAATAAGTATGGTGTAGGAGCAAAGTCTATGCAAAAATTTAAGCTTGCAACATCTTTTGTCCCAAGTGCTCTTTTTTCAATTTCGGTCTAAAGAGCGCCAGGTCGGAGAGGAGTGCATATTTGCCTTAATATGAAGAACTGATGGGAGGGAAGTGTGTGTGTGTGTGTGTGTGGGGGGGGGGGGGGGGGGGGGGGGGGGGGCTACTTAAATAGGATTTTGCCAGTGAAGGTGCAGTTATGAACTTCAAGTTCCATCTCTCTCGTGGTTAGGATATTAGAGGTCACTTTGTATTTGGCGTTACAGAGGTTTTTTTTTTTTTTTTTTTTTTCCGGCGCGCTGGTCAACAAACTCAGCGTGAGCGAGTCTCTTCTGCCTGTCGACACTATCTTGATTTAAGCGCGCACAGTGGCCAGTGCCGCCTGACCGTCGACCTGGCAAAGGGCACGTGTCATGTCACTAAAGCAAGACTGTCGCAGTGAAAGCTGTGAAGGTTTCTCTCCCGTTTTCTCTTCTGTAGGTATATGTAAAACTAGACCACCCCCCACCCCCCACCCCCCCCCCAAAAAAAAAAAAAAAAAAAAAAAAAAAAAATCAGAATCAACGTAGGATCATTGATTGATGACAAGTATTCATCAGAAATCGTCGCAAAGTTAAGTACGCGCAGATGAATCCGCTTTGGAAACAATAAGCTAATAGGCCTATATAACACTCAGTGTTTATCTATAATAATACAGATTGAAATTGCGCGGGCAGCCCGCGAGAAGTAATAGGCCTTTAAACCGATTAGAACTGCGCAAGCAGCTCGCCAGACAGACAACGCGAGACAGTCCGAGCGCGTGTGTAGACGATCCAACGGGATGGTCGCACACTGACCCGTGCGAATGGAATGTGTTCTCTTCTACCGGTGGCTAGACATTTCATCTGTCACAAGTGACCCTTTCACGCACAAGGTCCTGAAAAGAACTATATGTTACTGTCAGCTGACACCAACACATGACATTGGTCACAGCCACAGAGTGAAGTGAGGAGCTTCTTCTCCAAATATGCAAGCACTCTTGATTTATTTAAAGGCATTTTTCAAGGTAGTATGCTTGGACTGATACTTTTCACTGTATTTGTAGATATTTTTTGTCAGACGGCAACTTGAGGATACACAGTGGGACACATGCACAGACACACGTATACACGCACACACACACACACACACACACACACACACACACACACACACACACACACACACACACTCACTCACATATGCGACAAGCATTATTTTGACTGGCACTTTTCACCATTTTCATAACTTTATTATTTTTGTCAGACTGCAACTTGAGGGCATACAGCATTTTCGCAGAGGACACACAAATGTATGTATATGCACAAGCGTGACAAGATAAAAAGAATTATCACTGCCTCGACTGAATGATCAGATGATAGTTACTTGAGAGCTGTATTTCAGTTGTAGTAAATGGAAAGTACTGAACACTGGAAAGGAAAAAAAATCATGATTATCACTTTAAAATGTAAAAGAGCTCACCATGAGTTCTGAATATGAAAATTAAAGGATCTGGGTATCATTTCGACGGCACATTCAAGCAGGTTCAAAGTGTATAGATAAAGTGAGTAGAATGAATGAAATGATTAAATGTGTATATATTTTCATATATCGATAACAAAATCCACAGGTATACCTGTTCCGCATAGCTCCGATGGGATCCGAGCGGGTGTTCTCACCGATCGTAAACATTGCCATTTTCGCTAACAATCCTATCGGATTGTTGTTCTGGTGGGGTGTTAGGACAGGACCTCTAACCACCTGTCCCTTGGGATGCATATCCCCGTCTGCTGTATCACCGCAGGTGGATGTGGACGACCGGTCAGAGTGAAAAACTGCCTTGCAGGTCGGAACGAGCTTCGGGTAACCTTGCCAACATCCCGGAAGTTCATCCCTCTGACTCAAGATGGACTGGTTTGAGAACTAAGAGGGGATCCCCCCCCCCCCCCCCCCCCCCATATCTGTGAGACGGACAAACACCACCAGCAGATTGTATGCTGAGGTTGAAGGATCCCAGTCCCGGTAGTTTGGACTGGTGGGGGGGGGGGGGGGGGGGGGGGGGGGGGGGGAATAATGCTCCGCGAGATGGGGGGGGAGGAAAGGTGAAAAGGTCTGGTGAATGGTAGAAAAGGAGGTTTGGGACCTTCCAGGCTGGTGGTCCTAAGCCGGATATGACCCAGGTCTCGGCTGTCATTGTCTCTTTCATGAGTCTTTTATGTTTCAGATTCTCTCTCTCCCCCCCTCTCTCTCTCACTATCTCTCTCTTCCTCTCTCTCTCTCTCTCTCTCTCTTAAACGCACATTTTGCATCGTGTTTCCCTTCTTTTTTGTAGCACTATCATTGTGCATGGCGCTAAGACCATTGTTATATGCTTGTGAATTTGGCCTACTAGTAAGTGTACGTGCGTGCATACGTGTGTGTGTGTGTGTGTGTGTGTGTGTGTGTGTGTGTGTGTGTGTGTGTGTGTGTGCAGGGCAGGGGAAGGGGGATTGGGATGAGGGTGAGGCTGTACTACGATTAGATTAGATGTTGACCCGAGGACGGAAGAAGGTGGACAGAGAGAGAGAGAGAGAGAGAGAGAGAGAGAGAGAGAGAGAGGTGCTTGTGACAATAAAGGCCCATGATATAAATCATGGTGCAGGCATAAACCTTAATCTATCTTAATAGGTATATACATGTATCAGTATAAACCCTTAAGGGTGCTTGTGACAATCAAAGTCTTGAGATCCTTAGTGGAGCTTTAGATTTAAAGAGCTGAGAGCAGCCCTCTGGGAAGCCTTCTGTGGTCCCAGTTTGGGTCATGCCGCACTGGCCAGTGCGCAGAGCGTAGGTCCTTTAGCTTTGTCTCAAGCAATGAAGTCTGGTGTAAATTCTATGTAGTCCTACCCGATCAGACATTTGCTTGGAACGATATGAAAATACACAGGAGGGTAAAGACTCTCTCTCTCTCTCTCTCTCTCTCTCTCTCTCTCTCTCTCTCTCTCTCTGTCGCGTTTCGAACATTTTCATAAGTATATTATTTCGTAAAGTTAATGATGTAGTAAAAAATCTACCTGCCACACAAAAGTACTTTAAGTCCTGAGGAAGTGACTTTGATCCTCAACAACATGCTACAATCATTCCATTCAGTCATGCGGTGTGTGAAAGAACTACGAAAATTTGATAATGAAATGAACGTTAAACGCTTGTCAGTTGGGAGGGAACGAGAACCCCGAAACCCGAATGTGTGTGTGTGTGTGTGTGTGTGTGTGTGTGTGTGTGTGTGTGTGCGTGTGTGTGTGTGTGTGTGTGGTATACGGGTATATAATGAGTCATTCCTAGCTCTTGCACGACAACAGTGTCTTGCGCCGCTCTTTAGACTTTCAATTTTAGGAACAGTATCTTAGGGTTAAGTCGAACGAATCTGCCAGGTATACACTGTAAACATGCTAGCAAGCAAAAGACAGACTATTTCTGCTGGCAGTCCAAGTCCCCATACTGCTCCCGTTCAGTAAATCCCGCAATTGGGCCATCGGTATCAACCTGGACAAAACAGAGATACCGCTGCCGCCACTAGACAAGCTGGTGTGTCCGCCCTCTTAAGTTTGTGGTAAAAATCTCTCGCCCTCTTGTGTCAGCCTTTAAACCTGCCATGCACAAACCGGGCGAGAGCCTAGACAGTGGTTACAACCTCCAGATCAACCCCCTCCCATCCCTCTCCAGTTCAGACTCTGATTGATGATACGAGAAGCTCTTTGTTTCTTTGTTCTGGGTGAAGTCATTAAACGAACCATGGGCTGGCCTGCCTTGTTACATAGGCAAAACGGGTGTATCCCGGTCATAGTAACCGCAGAGTTTAGAATAAAGCTATAAAAAGCTCCCCCGTCCCCCTTTCTTCCCTTCACCCCACAGTCTTAGTAACTGCAGAGTATAGAATAAACTATAACCACCCCCTCCTCGTTCCCCATTTCTTCCCTCCACCCCATCCCTACCCTTACTCCCAGCGTTGTGGTGGACCATAAGAGCATGGATTGAACTCGAGAGCTATAAAACTCTAAACTCCTTGAATCTCCGGCCATATTCATGTCAAGTGATACACCCACCAACTCCCACCAAACATTCCACGTGGTGCGTCCTCTCTTCTGCATCGTTGCCTTCTGCTGTGTGATCTACCATGCAGCAATAAACTTGCAGAGGTTTGAAAAGAAGCGTAGGCCACCAGCGTCGTTCCACAGCAATGCAGAATGGTGATGAGGCTCATACTCAGCTCCAAGCCCAGAGCGGGGAGGTTCCCTGCATCAGTCATGGTACCTGGCAGCCGAGGATGACTGGGTGGTGATGGGCGTCGTGCCACTGTGATTACCTGTCATAATCACTGGACCACGTAGCCTGAGGTTTTAGGGAGGCTAGAGATGGACTGCGTTTTGTTTCTGATCACTTCAGAGCGCTTTCAGTTAGGTAGGTTAAAAGGAGGATGGATTCTGAGGTCTTGCTAAATGTCGTCTGAAACCAGTGTGAAGAAATGGGGATGTCTTCTCGTTTGTTCACTGTGCTCTGTGGTGCCTTTTCTGTCATGTGATTTGGTGTTGTAAGCAGCATTCGTTGGAAGCTATGGGCATGTGATTAAGTTCATCATAGGAGAGTGAGTTACCCTACTTGTTCGTTCTCTAAAACTCTTCTTCTTCTGCTGCGTACGCAGGCTGATACTCCTGCGGACATACCCAATATGGACAGGCAAGTATTAATCCCATCTACCCTACAAAGGGAGTGGAGTTTTTGTGTGTATGACCTTTCTTTTTTTTTTTTTTTTATCCCGCCGTCCTCTAAAACAAATTTCATCATGGGAGAGTGACTTACCCTACCTGTTCGTTCTTTGCTCTTTGCTGTTTGCTGCCTCATTAGTTTGAACATTATAGTCGAACATAGCTGACTAGCTTGAAGAAAGTACAAGTCTTACGTGCGCGCGCCCGCACACACACACACACACACACACACACACACACACACACACACACACACACACACACAGATCTAGCGTACGATAAAATCGGAGGGGACTGATTAGCTCAGCGGTACAGCAAAGGGTCCGCAGTCAGGCTTTGCGAGTTCAAACCCATCGGGTGCCCACAGTTAGTACTGCCATTCGTCGCCCACCATAGAACCAGTTGTACTGGTTGCTTCAATAAACGTAGTGAGTACGATTCCTTTCTTCCACTCTTCTGAGTTGGACCAAAGATCGTAAGGCGTACTGTCTTTGGTTAGATCCGGCAGATGATCCTGTCGCACAATCCTTTGGTGTTGACCTTAACTTGAATTAATCTTAACCAAACCAGTGTCATAGCTGAACTACATTTTGGGATGTGATGGACAAGGCCAGGACTCGTATTCCTCCGCCTGTCAAGACTGTTGACTGACTGTACGGGTGGGGAGTGTGACACATGTTGGAAATTCCTGTTTGACGTAGGGTGGCTGTCAAGATGGAGCAGCAGCAGGATTGTGTGTGTGTTTGCTTCAGGAAATGGCACGTCGCTAGCTGGAAATAGTCCCAGTATTGCGGTGGCCGCGATGTTTCCTTACGGCAAATATTGCGCTGAGTTTTATTCCGTCTGGCGACATTTTAATAAAATACCGGGCTACGGATACACAAACTATGTCACAGTCTCCGATTTCTGGCGGGTTACTCCTGCGCTAACGTTGAATTGAATGGCACCGCTACTAGCTGATACGTTAGCCAAACAAATGGTCAGAAATTAGTTCAAGATGTTGCCAACAGCAGCCGAGGGATGCGTGCCTCAGCGAAAGAGTCGACTTGGCAGTTAGACAGACCTGTGTGTTCGCACCGTGAAGCGTATTCTTTGCTGGGTTTCACTTAGATAGAAATCTCTTTGTTAGGTTTTGGGGTTGGATCAACGTTATTTTGAATTCTCTGCTCAGACGTGTAACAGACATGTTGTGCACAAAAATTTTGGGAATAGGTGTGTGTGTGTGTGTGTGTGTGTGTGTGTGTGTGTGTGTGTGTGTGTGTGTGTGTGTGCACTCATGCACACGTCTCTCTCTCTCTCTCTCTCTCTCTCTCTCTCTCTCTGTCTCTCTCTCTCTCCACTTACCTGTACTATCCTCTCCTTTTCTCTCTGTCTGTCTCTGTCTGTCTGTCTGTCTCTCTCTCTCTCTCTCTCTCTCTCTCTCTCTCTCTCTCTCTCTCTCTCTCTCTCATTGCTTTGCTTACATACCCATTGTCATTCCGTATAAATCTCAACGAAAAATCAAAAGCCGTCTGTACAACAAGCCAACGTCCATTCATCGAAAAGTCCGATCTCCGTCATGATTGCAGCAGACCATAGTCAAATGGATGGCCAGCTTGGCGGACACCCTCGTTGAAGTTTATGGCCCGGGATGATAAGTATAAGAGATAATGGCAGCGGCAGATCTCCGATTGTCCCAGCGATTTGTTGGAAACTTGTAAAACTCGAGAAACCTAGAACCCTGTAGATCGGCATCCTAGCATCGTATAGCGACAACTGATATCCTCCAATGATTTACGATGTCCTCGGAGATTTGGGAAGATGGCCCTTAAATCAGTCTCTTCCCCAGCTAATGGGTATACAGGAATTCTCAAGCACTATCATTGTGTGTAATCGGATAATTTATACATCAGGTCGGGACATTATATGGGCTTTGCTTTTCCAGTCGGTTACATTACTGGTAAGAATTGCTGTGCTGTTTCAAGATTTGAGGAGGCTGTGTCAGACGAGGGAGAGTGGAGATTCTGATGTACATGGTCACTAAGCTTGGGAGGAGTGGTCAACTGTGCTGTTAGCATCATCGTCGTCGTCGTCATCGTTGCAGTTCATTTTCATCACCAGTATTATTTGAATAACATTTTAAGGTGCTTTTTAAAGTTAAAAGAGAAGAAGACAAAAACATAAAGACAGCTAAAAAAAAAAAAAAAAAAAAGGGGGGGGGGGGGGGGGGGGGGGGGGGGGGGAAAGAAAAATAGAATACTGGCGTTACGCATCATATAATCAACAAAGACAGTTATAAGTTTAGTGTGTTACTGAGTTCTGTTGGAAATTGACGCGAATTGTGGCAGTTTCAAGCATTTGGCTATGTAGTAGTAGTGGTAGTCATGATGGTGATGGTGGAAGTAGTAATAGTAGTAGTAGCACATTATCACATCATCTTCTTCATCGTTATTATAATTATTATTATCATTATTATTATCATTGCTTTTATTATTATTATCATTATTATAACGATGATGATGATGATGATGATGATGATGATGATCATCATCATCATCATCATCATCATCATCATCGTCATCGTCATCATTATGATTATTATTGTTATTATCATTATTATTATTATTCAGTTTTGACATGTGAAACTCACTCACCATGATGAAAAAAAAAAAAAAAAAAAAAAGAAAAAAAAAAAAAACTAGTCCAGTCGCCAAATGAGTGAAATGGTAGACCGGTTTACGTAACAGTTTTAAGACCCAGGCCCCGCAAGGAACAGCCTTACCTTCCCACCTTATTATGGCCGGCAACCGAGGCAAACCCACCCGATCCAGTTACCTCAGCGTCCTCATTATTGTGTTTCTCTTGTCCTGTCTACCCGCGTCTACCCCATTCACTCTCCCCTCCCCTTCGCCTCGCCCCCTTCTCCCTCCGTCCCCCTACCTATCCCCCCCCTCCCCCCCCCCCCCCCCCCCCCCGTTGCAACTTCCTCATATACCCCTTACCCTCTGTCTCTCACTCCCTTTTTCACGGGCTCTTACTCCCCCTCCCCCCCCCCCCCCCCCCCCCCCCCCCCCCCCTTCCTTTCCTCATCTGATTCTTAAACCTCTCTGTCTGTCTATTTGTCTGTCTGTCTGTCTGTCTCTCCCCGTCTCTCTCTCTCTCTCTCTCTCTCTCTCTCTCTCTCTCTCTCTCTCTCTCGGTGGACGCTCTCTCTCTCTCTCTCTCTCTCTCTCTCTCTCTCTCTCTCTCTCTCGCTCGCTTGCTCGCTCGCTCTCTTCCTTTTTCAGCACGCACCTTTACTGTTTCTCTCTCATACAAAGATGTCGTTAAATGAATAATTTAACTTGTAAATAGTAAAATTATAGTAGTTTGTTCGTTACTTTTTATATTACAAAACTAATCCTGAACCACAAACACAGAGAGAGAGAGAGAGAGAGAGAGAGAGAGAGAGAGAGAGAGAGAGAGAGAGAGAGAGAGAGAGAGAGAGAAAAGAAAGGACAAACTTATGGGAAGAAAATGAATATTTCATTTTGAAATTTGTCATTGTGGCAATCAGGGTTTTAATTTGCTTTGTTTATTTATTTAAACTTTTTTTACATTTCCGCTTTCCTTCTTATCTTTTTCATACCCCCCCCCCCCCCCCCCCCCACACACACACACACACACCCACACCCCGAGATGGGTGAACATCACTTGCAACTACTTAAAGTAAGTTCTTGAGTCTTCCTCTCTCTCTCTCCCTATCTATCTCTCTCTCTCTCTCTCTCTCTGCGCGTTTCTTAATCTCTCAATTCTTTCAACCGCTTCCCTTCTCATTAAAATGTGTACATGCGTGTGTACGTGCGTGTGTATGGTGAGCACAAACACGAAAACGCGCTCGCGGGCACACCCACACGCACACATACACACACACGCATGCGCGCGCTATCAAACACACACACATGCGTGCGTGCGCATAGAACTAAAGACAACAACGCACGCGCGCACGCGTGCACACACACACACACACACACACACACACACACACACACACACACATTTCTCACAGAACATCAGCACACGTCGCCTTTTTCTCCAACGACTTCCTTCCTTCCATATATCCCCAATGGTCATATAAATAATTTTAAAAAAAAAAAAAAAGAAAGAAAAGGTGACATAGACGCGAAGCGTATTCCCAGGCGGTTGCCCACATTGATGTGCGCATCACAGAATGCCACATGTACACTGAACTGTGACAGGGAAATAATGCACATTATAAAGAAACACACAAAACAGTGTGGAAAGCAACACTTAGTTAACACACGACTCAAAACTTGCAAGTGCATTTATTGAGAGGGGGTGGGTGTGTGTGTGTGTGTGTGTGGGGGGGGGGGGGGGGGGGGTTCAGGGAGTCCTGTCTTCTTACGATATCAGTCACAAATAGCAGATAGTCATAAAGAAATGTTCAAAATAACACTCTCGACCCCTTGTGTACCTAGAACGAAAAAGATACACCCGAGGCTGGAGGTGGGACCTAGAGACACAATAACAGGAAATGACGACTAAACAAAATGAAAAAAAAATATATTTTCATTCCACCGGACAAAAAGGGGAAAAACGAATCACAAGACAAAAACACGACGCGTTTCGACCTTTTTGGTCTTCTTCAGGCAAGACAGCATAGAGTAAAATGAAAACGGAGAACGAACAATCACTTATCTTGTCAAATTGGCGCAAAATGGACGTGGAATGAAAACCCTTTGTTTGTCCCTTTTTGTACGGCAGAATGATAATAATTTTTCATTTAATTTTGTTTCAATTTCCGCCTGCATTCACCTCACTTTGAAACTAACAGATAAAAATTCAAGGAGTATCCCAACGACTCGGCTCTTTTCTTTCCCAGCTTACCACCTTAATCGGGGGCATTATGCAGCGAGGTCAAGGACCTGCTCAAGGACCCCAGAGAGCAAACACGACGTCCATCTGTTCCAGCCTCTTCGAATCCCTTAAGTGCCCACCTTCTGTAGCGCCCGCTTTGAACAAACTGTTAAATCCCCTCCAGGTTCTCCTCGGACTCGTTGAAGCAAACTGGTGGATCCCGTCTGGCCCAGCCGGTGAAGGCGAGACCAGTCGTAAAAAGTCCATGACTTCACCACAACCGGGACGATGCTCGAGTCTCCTTGTGACGTCTTCAAGTTTCGTTGGAAGAGGATTTGAACGTAACCGTTCCTAGAGGAGGAAGACTGAAATCGGATTTATTGAGCCCTGGGGGATTAATTGTTGTCGGGGAAGGAAAAAAGTCTCACGGTGGCTTGCCAGGTATCCAGTGTTCTGTTGCATCCCGTCCCGAGCCTCCGATTCGCTTTACCGACTGTGACGACTAAAGGGAAGCAACTGCACGTTTCATGACAGACGGTGTCTTTGTACAGACCCCTGTTTCTCTCTCTCTCTCTCTCTCTCTCTCTCTCTCTCTCTCTCTCTCTCTCTGCGCGCACAATTTCAGTTTTTGTGTGAGAAAAACCGTGGTCTTATTACGTGTGGCATGCGATACACCGCGCGCACAAATGTCTTTAAAGACCTCGGTTTTCTCACACAAAAACTGGAATATGTCATCATACACTTCTAAACAAAATGTTCTAGAGAAAATGTGTGTGTGTGTGTGTGTGTGTGTGTGTGTGGTGTGTGTGTGTGTGTGTGTGTGTGCTTCGTTCGAATTACAGTCATCTAAACCTTGTTGAAGACGGAAACGTCATGAAAATATTTTGATGATGTCAGTTTTAGGCAAGTTTCGTCTCTGCTCGAATGTCTTTCTTTCTTTCTTTCTTTTCTGCGTGTGCCGTACGATCGCCAATCTTCTGGTTTATTTTCCTTTCCAATGACAGATGTCATCAGAGGTTATTTATTTAAATTAACAAAATGGTAATGAACTATTTAGGCATTCCATAAATGTCGAAGGTTAATCTGACAATCTTTTGGTGTCAGTGTGTGTGTGTGTGTGTGTGTGTGTGTGTGTGAGGGGGAGAGAGAGAGAGAGAGAGAGAGAACGGAGGAAGTGTGTGTGTGTGCGTGCGTGCGTGTATGTGTGTGTGTGTAGGACTGTGACTGGGAGAGGGCCGGGGGGGGGGGGGGGGGGGGGGGGGGGGGGGGGGGGGGGTCACTTAAAAATCGTCTAAGAAACTAAACCTCATGCATGAACTGTCACTTCATCCGTGACAGAGATACACACAGAGAAATCACTGGAGAGGACTGCGGACTGACCAGTGATTGAAATCTCTGTTTATCTGACATGATGTTCACTTCATACAAATCAATCCTTTCAAATATCAGTTCTGACCCGTCTGAGGATAAGAGAAAAAAAAAAAAACACGTCATGAACTTCTTTATTAGAGATTGATTGTAACTCCTCTAAACAAAAGCAAAATTGCGTACTGTTCTGTTTTGGGGGAAGGGGAAAGGAGAAGAATGGGTCGCATCAACAAAAAAAATAAGTCTCTCTAACAATAGTATTCATTGTATTAGCTATTGTATATGAGTAGTTCTCTTGCTACCGAGTTACTTACTGTCCTGATGTCCTTTACCAGAACTGAGTAGAGAACCAAGAACAGATTGAAATCAACGTATTGTCGGCTAAAGTCTGTATAACAAAGTTGTAATGTTCTTGAGCTCCCACTCCCACCCCCATCTCTCTCTCTCTCTCTCTCTCTCTCTCTCTGACAATGAGTACTCCGTGGTCGGCTGGGCTATAAACAAGAAGACTAACTTTCTTCCAACCCCATCAGTTTTTTCTTCTTTCCGTCCTGCTTTCCTTCCTTTTCTCGCTCTTCCCATCCCTCCTCCCCCCCCCCCCCCCCCCCTTCCCTCAGTCCCTCTTCCCTTTCTCCCTAGGGCTCTCTTCACCCACCGCCTTTCGCTCTCCTGCCTTTCCTCTCTCTCCCTCCTCCTCCCTCCCCTCTCTCCCTCTTCCCTTCCCTCCCGCCTTTTTCCTTTCTCCTTGTGTGTGCTCATTCGCGTGTCGCTGCTGCGGAGGATGGGTGGGATCGAGGGTAGGGGGAGTGGGGGAAAGAGGGGGGAGGTGGCTGAGGAGAAGGTAACTCTCCACATAGAAGGTGGTATTCTTTGAACTGCACTTTTAAACGCTTGGAAGCTGGGAGTATCGACAGTGAAAGCGGAGCTGGGATTAAGTTCTTTTTTTTTTTTTTTTTTTGATCTGTTGTAATGCCGTTTTGATCTGTTGTAATGCCGCTTATCTGTTCAGAAAGTCGGAGACGGTCGGTTTTCAATGCGTGGCAAAACAAACATACTAAGCAAAAAAAAAAAAAAAAAGGGGGGGGGGGGGGGGGGGGGGGGGGGACGCAGTTACCATTGGTTGACAACAAGGAACTTTCAGACATTTCTTTCCTTCTTCCCCCGCTTCTCTACGTCAGAGTCACCATATTTCTTTCAGTTACTGATAATTCGGCGGGTTTGGCCGGATACAGCACAACGCCTTGTGTAGGTCTCTGGGTTTCATCGAAAGTAACTGGCAGCGTTCTAGAAGCTGGCTTTCTTTGTTTTTTTTTTTTTTTTTTGTTTTTTTTTTTTTAAATTTTTACTACAGTATTACAAGTCAAAAGTGCCAAAAGTTCAGTGCTTATTTGGGGGTGAAAGTTAAATTACATGCGATTGGAATAAAAAGACCAGTCTTGTAATAGTTCAGAATATGAAATGATTACGGTGAAAAATATGCCCTACTCACTCTCTCTCTCTCTCTCTCTCTCTCTCTCTCTCTCTGATGGTCTATTGAATATATTCAACTGAAGGTGATTTTAATTGAAAATATGAATTGCCTATATTGCCGTGTTGGAAAAGGTGAGTGAAGCGTACAAAGCGTGTGTCTTGCGTAATTATTTGTTCTCATAAAGTCGTGCTTTTTTCTGAATTATGTAAACGCCTGTCTCTGAACTTGGACTTGTGCAGACCGCGGTTTTCATAACTAGCCTAAATTATGCGGAAACACAATGTAATCTGCTTGAACTTGCATGTGCGCACGCACGCACGCACACTGATGTTCACACACAGAGACTGTAAACAGCAGTGATACTGGGGCTCAGCGATGAGTAACATTGAAGACCAACCTCGCTGTGGAACTTGGTCAACTGCCCCTGAACCGCGTTGCGGGCAGAGTCCTGATTTATTTGTCGATGTATTAACGCTTTCATCAAGCTACCCATGTGCTCATTCGTGCTTTTGATCATCAGCTATAGTCATCTGTCAATGATACGCTGTCGGCTGCAGGCGCTGTTCTCTTAGATTTAGGTGCACAAGGGTAAAGACTGTTGGGGGATTCATAACACCATCAAATTTCATGTTTATGATTTGAGCTTCTGTAACGAAGAGTTGTATTCGTAACTGCATTAGATGGGCATCTGTTTACAGTGTCTTCCGTTCATCCATGTCTTACGATATGTGAAAGCGCTCAGGCATGAGAGAGAGAGAGGGGGGCGGGGGTGGGGGTGTAGGATGGTTGCGGGTCGAGGAGAGAGAGAGAGAGAGAGAGAGAGAGAGAGAGAGAGATCCAGACTGGCGTATGCACACTTGAAAATAATAATGATCCCGCATGAAAAGTCATTTACAATAAATCTTCCCCGGAATTGCTGTCGAGGTAAAGATTTATTATTCAGCAGCGTCGTAGGTCTCTGACTCTCTCTCTCTCTCTCTCTCTCTCTCTGAACCATCAGTTAGGCCTACTTTGCCAAGCGATTGTAGGATGAATTTCACTGTTCTTTTCTTCTGAAAATTTCCCCTCCACTCTCACTCTCTCCCCTGATGCGACATCCGTGTGTGTGTGTGTGTGTGTGTGTGTGTGTGTGTGTGTGTGTGAGAGAGAGAGAGAGAGAGAGAGAGAGAGAGAGAGAGAGAGAGAGAGAGAGAGAATGGCGAGGCGGGTTAGGGATGGGGGTAGCTAAGATCCTTTGAAGAAAAAGAGAAAGTGAAGTATTTATTCGGCACACGGATTAACCCGTGCAACATAAAACACACCGCTGGTTTCTCTCGTCCAGACGAAGACGATGGCATGCCAAGGAGCATCCCTGAAACGGCCGAAAAAAACGGGACACCGCGTGAGCCCCCCTGCAAAAACATGTTGATCAAAAGGAGGTGGGGGGAGGGGGGGGGGGGGGGGGGGGTGGTGATGGTTGAGGGTTGTGGGGAAGGAGGGGAGGGGAGCAGAGAGGCGAGGGGCAGGATCTTGAACTGCAATCCATAGGACTGGGGCCCAGCCATACTCCTGTGATAATGACCCACTCAGAATGCTGGGCAGCCGCACTTCAACGGTCTTTTCTTTGGGTGGAAGCGTGGGGGACCAAGGAATTGTTGCGGCGACGCGCACGTTGTCAAAGATTTACAACTCGGAGGTTTTGTGCGGTTTTTGACCGTTGAAACGTGGGGAGTGACAAGGCCCGACACACCGCATTGTGACCAGCCTTTTAACGGCCTCCCAGTTTCCGCTGAGGCTGGAGTTCAAAACCGGCCGGGGGGAAAGGGGGAGAATCCGCCCCAGAGTGGGAGGAGCATGGAACAGCCCCCTTTGGGCTGATGGTCATTTGGTTGTTCGGTGTCAGTATTTGAACTGGATGGCTGAAGTTTTGTGTCTCCGTAAGGATTTTGTCCGTTATTCTTGTTACGAATTATGATTGGTTTAAAGACTAAAACGGTATGGGGCATCGCACGAGATCCACCACTTTTGCAGCTTACGTGTGCACGCAAAAGCGCAACAAACAAAACGCGAATGAATAGTTGTTTCGTAAAGTCCATTTTGCTTTTTGAAATTGTTTGACTGGACGACAGACTGTTTAAAAACAAAGAAGTGAATGAAGATAGATAGATAGATAGATACATAGATCTGTCATATATATATATATATATATATATGTGTGTGTGTGTGTGTGTGTGTGTGTGTGTGTGTGTAATATCATAGGATAACATGGGATTGTTTTAGTGGAAGTGATGGTGGATGAGCTAATTACAGACCTGAACTTGGCGTTTTACTGGTCCACACGTAAATCGCCAGAAGTGAACCCTGCGCTAAGCATCCACTGACCAACACCATGCGGTGGCAACGAGTCATGTGGACGGCAATGTACCGCGCTGCCATTGATGACTCAGCCCTAGGGGCAAAACACGGAGTCTGTCAGAAAACCGCAGAAGAAGGCGGGGGTCTGGGGGAGGGGAGGAGGTGTCCGCCTCCCAGCCCATCCACTTGACATGGGTGGAGAACAACGCGGAAGACGTTGCCTTGAACACAAGGGGTACCATGAAGTGGCTTACTGTCGTGTCCTCCCTCCTCCCCGCACCGTCACGAGGTATACCCGTCCGTTCCCCTGCGGGCAAGCTGGTCCGCCACCGTTAAACGTTGATGACGACAGGGCGATTGTAAAAGCGCGTACTGCGAGTCCCGGCATTATTTTTGGATTGAGCGGCTTATTTTCAGAGATTAAGGAGTTGTTCCGGGGATTGCATCCGACTGGGTACAGCCTGCAGGGGTTCTGGAGGTAGGGGTGCCGTTTTCTTCACGGTGCACTGGCAACAGGTCAAAACTCGGGGTGAAGAGTGGAAAGACCGTGAAATTTAATCTTCAGTCCTCTGTGATAACTTAGTCGGGTGGCGTGCTAGTTCTGAGCAATTTTGGATGCTTCGTAAGCGTCCTCAACTGACCATCACTTGGTCTGTTGTTCAGAAAAGCAAAAAGAAGTGTGATGGACGAATAGGTATGTGTGTGGAGAGCGACATATTGACTAATGTATGTGTATGTGTGCGTTTCGTTTCAAAAGAATTGCGATGAAGCTCTCGTTCTTTATGAAAAAAGCAAAGTTACACGAAAGACAATGCATGAGCCATCCTGTCAATTGACTTATATTTCTCCGGCTTATCCTCGTCTTTTTCGGTTCTCCTGTCCAGTCCACCTTTTCTAGTAAACAGGCACGCAAAAATGACGTTTTACTGGAATCATTAGTGGGGTAATCATCGCTGTAATCATCGCTGTCATCATCATCATCATAATCGGCGTTCTTCTTTCTTTTCTTCGTGTTATTCATCTGAATCCAATTAACACAAAGTAAAAGCGGACCACAGGCCGGATATTACACAAACGTGATACACAACAGAACAATAACGTGAACAAAGAGTTGTATCACTATTTCAAATTTGATTCGCGGGTAACGGCTTTGAAGGAAGAACACAGTTCCAGTGGTCACGAGGACTTTTGGACCCCCGGGCTTGACCTGCACGTACATAGACTCAGTGCAAATTGTCGCAGCCAGGACAACAGTTACTGTCCTATCGTGAGAATTGTGGAATGGTTCGTTTCCAATTTCTCCACTCAGCAAGCAAGTCTCGCAGGACGCACGGGGGACGGTCGTCACAAGACAGTGTCACGCGACAATGCCCCCCCATGGGTGTCGTTTGCCCTCAGCTATCACCAGAGCACTTCCTGTGCCTCCAGGAGAGACGGAAGGCGGGCGAGACCAGCAGGAGCCCAAGACGATCACCTGGTCTCCTCTCCAGTCCCCACCCTGAAGCATCAAAGAGCGACGAGTGTTAGCAGTGGAAGAAAGCGCTGTCAACAATGGACACGGTTCGTCACGTTTGCGTGACTGGCGGTTTTACCCGCCACCCCCAGTCACACCCACCACTTGTGATCGAAACGAAGATTGTTCGTTTGCCTCGTCCAGGGTCCGACCCCGATCCGACAAGGGGAAGGCGGTGCCCAGGCCGCGCCTTCAAAGACACGAGGACGCGTTGTGAGAGAGATTAAACTCCGCGAACCCCCCCTCGGAGGAGAAATGGATTGGACAGCCGCCGCCTGCCTCTGTGGTTAAGACACACGGTAAATACAGGGCCCGGCGGGGAGCCGCGGTTCAAACCCCAAGTCTGAGCAGATGTTTAGGATTCCCAGGGTCGTTGTAGATGAAGGGATAGCATCAGTGGAGGGATACTGAGGGGGGGTAAAGAAATCAGTCAGTCAGATGTGGCTGAAATCTTTTGACTCATGGAGAATCCCTGTGTCACGAGTTTTCAGTTAGCATGGTTAACCATGCGAAGCGCATGTTCGTCAATTGCTGATGCATTAGAACCTATACGAGTGCGTTGTCTCTCTCAGGTAATCATGAGAATGTACGGACAGAGCGGTTGTTAAAGGAAGAGATAGCAAAAGCGCTCCAACAAGACAAGAAGAACTCTCTGTCATCCTGTGTCTCTGTGTGTCTGTGATTGTGTGTGCTGTGTGTGTGTGTGTGTGTGTGTGTGTGTGGTGTGTGTGTGTGTGTGTGTGTTGTTAGAATGTGTTAGAAGTGTGGAGCGAATATGACAGCTTTTCCTAATTATACCTTTTTCAGATGTTAATCTTGTGGATTCTTTCTGTCCCAGGTACTTCGATGATTTTTTTCATAAAAACAAACATTGTTGACAACCCGTGTATCATTTTGATAATGTCAGTATAATAATCAAATGTTGATCTGACAATAAACTGCTTTTCAGTGTCAACTGTGTGTGTGGTGTGTGTGGGTGTGTGTGTGTGTGTGTGTGTGTGTGTGTGTGTGTGTGTTGTGTGTTGTGTGTGTGTGTGTGTTGTTGCGTGCATTCGCGTGCGAGGGCACGCGTGCTTGGGCGTGTGTATATGGGGTCATGTGTGTGTGTGTGTGCATGCGTGCGCACGCGCGTTGCGTGCGTATGTGTGTGTGTGTATGTGTGAGTGTGTGTAATCAAGTACAATCAGAAAAGAGACGGGAAGGGGGACCAGGGGAGGGGGCAGGATAGAGTGGGGTGGGTGGGAAAGGAGAGAGAGAGAGAGAGTGTGTGTAAATGAAACATCACCGCACTACACAGGACCTGTCAATGGATAATTCACGGTAGGAAAGGGCAAGCCGCCGACCGAACACTGGACGGCCAGGGTTTATCCAACATGCGACGTGTGTGTAACAGGCTGTTCACACAGCAGTGCCCCCAATGCTGGATGCGCGCAGTGACACAAACTGATCCGTCTACCGAGCTAATTATCGCCGGTCTGCACCCAGCGCCGGGTCTGGCAGCCGCGGACACAGGACACTGCTCTGTTCTCCCAACACCGTGGTGTCCATCACCGTCAAGTGTGCCCAGACTGGCTTTCAGGTTGTCAATGTAACAGAGGATCATGAGTCTAAACCGTCCTGGACGACGTGAAAGAGCCCTCTAAACAACACTTGTCCTATCTTTAGCACCGCTCTCGTGCACGAGTTAAAGGCCCCAACAGGGCCCGAGCCCCTGGTGATGTGGAAGGATGGCGCTGATGAGGCTGAGGGCGATGATCACAAGACACAGGCGCCCGAGTCTGACAAGGCAGACTAATTAATAGGTTTCGCCCAGCCTCGACCCGAACTGTTCCTTTCGCTGTTCTTTGATGATCCCCCCCCCCCCTCCCCCCCCTCCTTGTCTGATTTTGGACTCAAGAGCGCTCAAACTCCAAGCGCCTGTTGCGCTGCGGCTGCCTACGGCCCGCCATGCGTCAGTAATCAGTGAAGACAGGCCTTTTTCCAATCGACCCTTCGTTTGGGCAGGTTAGAGAGTTGAGGGTGGGGGGAGAGGGGGTGGGTGGGGGAGGGACTGGAGGTGTGGGTTTGAGGGTCCGGGAAGTTGGTTTTTGCTTATTTCTTCGCACAACCCGAGGGTGACAGAGGTGAGAGGTTCCCCGAAATTTTCCGCTTTGTTTGGTCCAGGGGGTTTTTTGAACGCCCCTTTTTCGTTGTCGATCTCAAGACCAGGAGGGGTTTTCTTTGTTTCCCTTAAAACTTCGTTCATGAGGCGGTATGGCTTCCTTCCAAACCTGCCGTTTTTTTTTCTGGGGCCACTTGGCCGTCCCCCCGTTGTGAGGCTGATTTAACCGGGACCCGGTGGCTTTTTGGTGCCCCTATGAACCCCGAGGACCCGGCAATTATGATGCAGATCATTGTGCACTGATAGTGTCAGGCACTGACGAACGAGCCGTGCGGCGGGTTTACCAATACTATGTGTGCACTTCGTCAGGAGAAGTGAACGCCCGTCCTAATCAGGGATGCCTGTTGTCTTCGTCCTCCGTTCCTCCCCTTCTCATCTTCGTCGATATGTATATGATTTTCTCGGAAAACTCTGTCATTCACTAACGACTGTGGTCTATGTGTTGCACGAACGGGGTGAAGCAGCAATGGTTTAATTTTATTTGACATCTGAGCCTGGAAGTACGCGCGCACGACACACGACACTCTCAGAGGGAGAGTCTCGCTCTCTCCCTCTCTCTCTCGGTCTCTCTCTCTCTCCTCAGGCTTTCTCACCAGGAGGGGTGGGGACACACTCATTTTTAACAACTCACATGAGCTATGGCTTACACCAAACAACACCTCCTGCTCTCTCTCTCTTTTGTCTTGCCTATGCCTCCTCTCTCTCGCTTCCTTCTCTTCATTTTTCACTCTCATACAAAACACACGGCACACCGTAGATATCCTAATAATATATATAATCTTGCGCTACTAATAGCTGTACACGGCCGCCTATCCATCCCTAATACTCATACACGTTTATGCACCTGCTAGCGTCCTCACACCACAAAAACCTCACACATATAATAATATATAGCTCTGTAAACAACAGGACCCCCACACAAGTGGGCCGAACACAACCTTGGTGACATTCATGGTTTTCAGTCAATTCCGTTCAAATCGCATGAGATGAGAAACAGCAGTTCTGTTTTTGTTTGCCTCCAACACAAATGCCTGTTTATCTTCGTGGCAATCGCTGTACATTGAAGGGTTTTTAGTTGCATTTCATATGATGCTCGGAAACATGTCCATACAATAAATGAACTGTGAGTTATGGGTTTGCAAAGACCGATCGTCGAGTCAGCCAATGCTACTATTTTATTTGACCATCGTGATGCATCATACGCGTCTCAAGCACCCCACGTGACACACCACACGAGCTCCCCCACTTTTTTGTGAGACAACTCAAGCATCTCTCTTCTTCTCTCTACTCGCTCTATCTCTCGTGATCTCTCTCTTGCTTTCTCTCTCTCCACACCACCACTACATCCTACTCACCTTTTATACACACAACATCAACACACACACCACCACACACACCACCGGCAAACTAAACACACACTCTCTCTCTCTCTCCTCTCGCTTCTCTCTCTCATGCAGGGACAGTCTCATACAAACATAAATCAACTCATTGTACCACTTAATACACTAATACCATGCATAAATAGAAAAGACCTATATAATATTAATATAATATTATATGACACACAACACAAACCACCCACAACAACATTATCTGTCAGATAGTCTTATATAAATGCTTACACAACATACATACCACAACTCGCCCACAAACCTCTGGTATATATTCAACATGGGTTCAGTCAAATTCCGTCAAATCGCAAAGATAAGAAAAAAGCAGCCCCACCCCTTCTGTCAGTTTGCCTCCACCCAACAGTTTCTGGTCAGTAGCTCAATGAAGTGTTTTTATTCTGCATTTCACTGAAACATCATGGGTTAAAAAAAAAAGTTTCACTGAAGTGCAGACAGTTTTGAAATACCGATACATTAATCTCTGAACGACATCTTTTCATGCACGTTTCAAACCGAGTTCGTCCTCAAGTTTCGTTGACAGGGGAAACGAGCTTGGTGCAGTGAGACAGTCAATTAAGTAACTTCAGTCACGGCTGTGAAAGTCTCGTGATGGCTGGTTGTTGCATACATTTCCCACACCAGCAAGACTCGGTGTGGTACTATCACACACACACACACACACACCCACACACACACACACACACACACACACACACAAAAGGAAAAAGCTTGCAAAATGCAGTGACAGTGTATAGAAAACTTAACTTCAACCATTGTAGTGTTTACAATAATTACTGCTTCGAAAATGAAGGGAGGAAGGAGGAGAGGTGGTTCCCTCTCTCCCATTATCTTTCAATGTCAAGAAATACGCGGCTGGATACAGACGTTATCACATTGGTTATATTCAACAGGGGGAAGTGGCTTTCCTAACTTAGGGGTGAATTGGGTGTTCTCCAACTTTAGTTTTCCTAAACCATCAAGAGTGTTTCCGGAAGGAGAGATGTGGATCTAACAATAAAGTTCACCAAGGCCTCACGGGCTGGTGCCAGGAGAGAACAATTCCTCCAGTATTCCACAATCTGGGCGTTCCTAAATTCAGTGTAAACAATCTGGAATGATTCTCCCTCACTGGGCAGCCAAGGGGTTTCAGTGAATCGATGCACTATCATAACAAGGCGCTCACAGAGGCCCTCACGGGCTGGTGCCAGGAGAGCGGAATGTCTTCCAGAGATGTTTCATCTGTGCCGATAATGAAGGGCCGGATCGGCGTTGTTCCCTGGTGCTTACCATGCGGAGACACGGGACAGCCGTCTGGTGGGTATACACCATCTCTGTGCCCTGCATGATTCCCCACCCCTCCGTTACAGTTTGGAGAGAGGAGGAGAGATCGAGGAGATGGGGGAGAGGAGAGAGGGATAGAACGAGTAGGAGAGAGAGACAGGGAGAGAGAAAGGCAGACGAGAGACAGGCCGAGGGGGGAGACCGAGAGGGGAGCGAGAGAGAGAGAGGGAGGAAGGGAGAGAGAGAGAGGAGGGAGGGGAGGAGAGAGAGACCTAGAGAGGGGAAGAGGTGAGACAGATTCAGAGACAGAGAGGGGAGAGAGATCCGGAAAGAGAAGGAGAGAGAGGAGAGAGGAGGGGGGGGGGGGGGGGAGAGTGGGGAGAGAAAGGACTAAAGAGAGGAGAGGGGGGGAGAGGGGAAAGGAGAGAATTCAGGGGGGATGTAAGAGAGAGAGAATCCGGAGGGGAGAACGATCGTAAGAGAGAGAGGAGAGAGAGAGATCGAAAAAGAGAAAGATTACGCGAAAGACAGGGAGGGAGGGGGGGGGGGGGACAGGGAGTAGGAGGGGGAAGGAGATTAAGAGAGAGAGGAGAGAGAGATGGAGAGAGAGAGAGAGAGAGACTAGGTTTAGGGGAAATAGTGTGAGTTGGGGATGGGGATGGGAGGTGGGGGCCAATGAGTAAAGGTAGGATGGGAAGCGGATGGGGGGGGGGGGGGGGGGGGGGGGGGGGGGTCAAGGGACGGAGGTAGGAGAGCCGATAACGCTATCGCTGTTCCTCCTCCTCAATTACAATCGAGCCCCGCGTTGTTCAATCGGATGGCGGCAGAAGGAGGCGCTCGCTGTGGTCCCCTTCAACTGTCTGCCAGCTCTTCCGTCTTCGCAAGAGCGCAGACTGTGACAGTGGTGTGTGTGTGTGTGAGTGTGTACTGGCTGTACTCGGGCTGACCAACAGCTGTCCTCGGTGATCGGTGCTGTCTCTGATCCTTTGTGTTGTCCTTCGACTGGTAACACACGGGAAGACCCGTAGTAGCTGTGAATGAAATCCCGTGTGCTGCTGGCGGCAGAGACCTGGATTCCTGATACGGGACTCCCGTGTTATCACTCTGTGGGTCAGTGGAGACAAAAGGCAGGAAGCTGGGCGAGTTGGGGGCGGTCAACGTCCGCCCGTACAGCCTCGTGAGGTGGGTCAACACACCCTAGCCTTGTCAACACCACCACTGCGGGGACTGCTGATAACCCGGTGAGATACGTCACTTGGGATACCATGCAAGCGAGCGGGACCTAGACAGTGCGCCGACTATTGACAAGCGTTGTCTTCGGTATCAACTGGATTAAAACACCTCTCGGTTTCGGCATAGCCTCCTGTAAACACTGTTCGGACTTTGGCGAGAGGCTGAGACTCCACCCGCCCACTCCATCCTCCACCCCCTCACCCCCACCCTACCCCTGCAACCCTCCCCCTCCCCCTCCCCCCACAACCCGGCCCATCAGCGGGAATTGCCGGCCTGATCAGTGCACCGGACCCAGGCGGCTCCGCCTGCTGCGTTTACCGCTTCCCCCACGCTGTGCGAGAGGTGGACATGAGGGGGAGGAGACCATTGTTGGCCAGCGTGAAGCAGAAGAAGAGACACGCTCGTGTGGCCCACAACCTGACTGGGACGTGAAACGTGCCCGCATCACACCTGATAGGGCAATGACAACAGTGCGGGTTTCAGCGGAGAAAGCTGCGGAGGTGATATCATATTGTTGACTGGGTGGAGAGCAAGTGCCGGATTATCGAGTTATCTCTCACCTGGGTCCGTGTGTGTAGCCGAGAAAAACGGATTATCGCTGGCCTCGCTTATGTTTCCTCTGCTGACACTCCGATGTTCATATATACTGCTGCTCAGATATACGACATGGTTGCTTGACCAGGGAAAACCCGTTAAAGAAGGTACGTGTTTCTGCTGTGCACATGTCAACGATCCCCATTGTCTTTTGTCTGTCATGAAAGTGGCAATGCGCCGTGGTCTGTGTCATCAAACGGGACGAATGAGACTGTGTCCTAAATGCATGAAGATGTTCGTTCTGCTCTAACCAGTATGAAATCACATGTACAAGATACCGACACATGTGCAAGCATACATGTACGCATGCCGTGACGAAATGTGGAGACGCGTGTAATTTTCCATTCATGCGCGCACCGCCGCAGGTAACAACACTCGTTACACTGACGTCGCAAATTATTATATCTACATAAGTTGAGTGCATGAAAATCGTTTGTAGGTTGGGGTGCGCGCGCATGCGAAAGTGTGTGTGTGTGTGTGTGTGTGTGTGTGTGTGTGTGTGTGTGTGTGTGTGTTTCGCGCGCGCGCGCGCGCACAGGCTGTGTGTGTGTGTGTGTGTGTGTGTGTGTGTGTGTGTGTGTGTGTGTGTGTGTGTGTGTGTGTGTGTGTGTGTGTGGGAGTGTGGTGGGGGTGTGTGTGTGTGTGGAGGGTGGGGGGGGTGTGTGTGTGTGTGTTGTGTGTGTGTGTGTGTGTGTCGGGGAACATGTGTGTGTGCGCGCGCGCGCGCGTGCGCGCATGCGCCTGTTGGGAGAGGGGAAGTAGGGAACCTGAAGGGGAGAAGGGGATGGTATGTATATTGTGTGTGCTATGGACTTGTACGCATGTAGTAATAATCGGCTATCGGTACTTACGTCTGCCAGTGTCACTCTGTGTCACTGAACCTGTCTCCCAAACTAACCCTATCAGTGCCTTGTGTACGTTTTGCCTTGCTCTGTACCAGGACAAAAAAACAAAAAAAAGAGTACGAGCGCGCGCGCATGCATGCACACACACACACACACACACACACACACACACACACACACACACACACACACACACAGAGTCACAGGCCATGCGTGCATGCGCTCTCTGTCTGTCTGTCTGTCTGTCTGTCTCTCTCTCTCTGTCTGTCTCTCTGTCTCTCTCTCTCTCTCTCTCTCTCTGTCTCTCTCTCTCTCTCTCTCTCTCTGTCTCTCTCTCTCTCTCTCTCTCTCTCTCTCTCACACACACACACACACACACACACACACACACACACACACACACACACACACACACACACACACACACACACACACACACACACACACACACACACACACACACGTGCGCGCGCGCACGCGCGCATACAACCGCATCACAGACACATGAACTATACTACCCAGTTTTCTGTTGATGTCCCGCAAAAAAGACGAGATGGGCTACACTGGTCCCCTAACAGTCCTGGAGGTGTAGTGGTTTTGTTGCTAATGCTCCGTGTTGTGGGACTAGTTATGTGTTTTGGTGTTTGTAGTGACTGTGCTATACCAGTTTAATATGTATTGTGTCTGTGCGCGCGGCTTTTCATTGTAGAATAGTGTAAATGTTGTTCACTGACACATGTTGTAGACCAGTGTGTATATGCGCGCGTGAGTGTCGTCAGCTGAGAGGGAGGTACATTGGGGGGTGGGAGGTGCAGTGTGAACGAGGTTGTGTCTGCATGCATACACCCCGCGTAAGATCTGTCTTTTTGTGCACACTAAGCTTCACAGAGCAAAAAAAGTCGAAATCTACTTCCACGGCAGAAGTGTTTAAGTACCACGAGGACCAGATGTAGAATCATTGTTAAGACACACAGTATGGACAGGACTGCTAAAGAACTGCTAACACTATTTTCAGTCTCAGCTTGGTTAGTGATATTTACTCCGGGTACGTCCGGTTCAAAGGAACTTAGAAAGTCTGAGCAGCACAGAAGCCTTTGTCCACTCATTGAAAATAAGATTTGGGCTGGAACTGAATCAAAAAGAAAATCAGAGAATACGCTTATGGGTTGAACAAAAACAGCAAAAATGCTGAAATAGCACTGACAGGTCTACAAGATCACGACAAGGACTGCAAAAGGCTTCGCTTTGTTTTCGGCATTTGGACACTCTAGTCTAGACCTTATCAAATAAATACAGAAATAAGGCGGAAGAAAATCTGTGTGTTTACTCTGCTGACAAGAAATCTGCATTTCATTGCTTTGGGAATATTGCGATTCGAGAGATCTATAGATTTTGGTTACACACTGACTGACTGAAACCATTTACTGTCAGATTAACATTGTGTTGTACTGACAAAAACTAACGGTTACACACACACACACACACACACACACACACACACACACACACACACACACACACACACACACACACACAATTTCGTTGTCTCTGCTTCTTGCGCCATTTACAGACATGCTCATGGAAAAATCCTGCAGTTTTTACATCGATCAAATCCTGTAGCAACCCAGGGATAGTACAGCGGCTACCTGCAGTGGATCATACCTCGGTGTGTGTGTGTGTCGGGCCTTCTGCAAGGTAGTTAGCACCGTCGGGCTCACCCTTCGCTGACCCAGCGAGGGGCGGCTGTGGGTGCTAGTCTCTCATTAACTCCCTGACCGACAATGGGCTGACCCCAGGCTCACGGTGTTCTCTCTGGAGAAGAAGAAAGAGAGAGCGAGCTGACTCTTGCCTCCTGCTCACTGGTCCTGACAGTTTGTTTCAAAAGGTCCGGGACAGGTGTAACAGCTTGTGAAAGATCCCTCCTGGCAGACTTGCTTGTCTCCCTCCGCCGCCCTCACCTCGTTGTTTTTTCTCGAGAGAAACATCTTCCACTTTCTCTGGTGTGTGGAACAGCGGGAGTGGATCGAGGGAGGGAGGTGTGTGTGTGTGTGTGTGCACGCGCGCGCGTGCGTGCTCGAGTTTGTGCGCGCGCGTTTTTGTCGCGCGCACACACACACACACTCACTCACTCGTATGCAGTGTTCATTAAAACGGTATGTGACAACACTTTCACTTGCATAATTCGTACCAATTTCAAAGATTTGTGCAGATGAAAAGTTGTTTCGTATCGTTGAAAAATTGACATGAAAGATTGCCTTTCTATGCCTGCATTCGCCTGCTTCCGACTCCTACCCTCACCCCCTCCTCTGCCCTATACGTTCGATCTCCTTGTCCACCACTAGTCACTCTCACCTGTCAACCGATGTCAGAGAGAGCGCAAAAATGTAAGCCCCAATCCTCCAACGTTACTGACAGGTGTGGTTCTTTGACCAAATTATCCGAAATGTCACTATTAAGGGCTCGGTCCTAAACGCTGTTAGGACCGTAACAATCACAAACTTTTGTCACCATGCTGCCTCTCCGCTCAACTGCATGAAGCGGTCGATTAGCGTTCTGTTCAGGCTGGCATTTATTACGGAGACTATAACGATTGAATAACCTACCCCTCGTTACAAACAACATAGGCCCGGCTCTCTAAGTCGTCTCCCTTTGTTCCGTTTCCAAGGTGAGAGAATGGCCGGCAGGGGAGGGAAGCCATGGAGAGGGGAAGACGCTGGGCAGCGGGATCTGAATGGTCCATTTAGCAGATTTATGGAACCCCCCGGACCTCGCTGCCACGGCGCGGGCAGCCTGTGTGCTGAATGCAGGCAGACTAGCAGACTAAAAACATGGATTCGTTCGTAGAAAGGACTCCTTAAATCGGTTTAAACCGTCCAAGTTTTGACACGCCATTTGGATTTAGCCTCATGCGGTCATCACAGTCATTTGGCTGTTTTATTGGAGCCAGTCTGATGGCTGGCTGGGAAATAAGATTAGTTTTAATGATGACAAATGTTGTCAGTTGTTCATTTACAATCTGTTCAATTTCAGTTATGCTAAATGTTGGCAGTTGTTCCTTAGAAATTAGATTAAATTCAGCGATGCTAAATGTTAAATTCAGTGATGTGAAATGTTAATTTCAGCGATGCTAAATGTTAAATTCAGTGATGTGAAATGTTAAATTCAGCGATGCTAAATGTTAAATTCAGCGATGTGAAATGTTAGCTGTTGTCCCTTACTTTCTCCCGGCTTTCATTTTTGTAATAGAAAAAAAAAATGGGCGAGAGGGAGGGGCGGAACGGGAGAGGGTAGCGCTGTTTTTAGCCTGGACTCAATAACAGAGAAACCATGCCGAGGATTAAAGTGAAAGGTATTTGAGAGAGAGAGGAGAGAGAGAGAGAGAGAGAGAGAGAGAGAGAGAGAGAGAGAGAGAGAGAGCTGTTTTAGCTTAAACTCTGTGAAAGCAAATAATGAGGCAATCACTGAATGAATGGCTGAATACAATTTGACAATGAGAGAGAGAGAGAGAGAGAGAGAGAGAGAGAGAGAGAGAGAGAGAGAGAGAGAGACAGACAGACAGACTGAGAGACAGACAAAGACGGAGAGGTAGGCAGCGGACAGGAGGAAGGTATTGGGGTGTGAGATTGAGAGTAAGCAGACGCCGTCATTACCAGACAGGCGCGTGCTTGTGTGTCTGTCGGTACGCTACCCGTCAGCAGGTCTGCTGGAAACGCCACACATTCTCAATGCCACAAATCTGCGCTATTCATACGTTCGTGCAACAGTGACTGGAACAGCCCAGACTCAAAGGGACGGACTGTGGGCAGAAATTACAATAACCACTGGCAGAGCTTCGAGACAGAGATAGAGCCCTGCTTCTAATTATGGATAAGACCGATAAGGCCCGTGTCAGGATTCCTCAAGATTTATTGGCGGTCTTGGGTGTATTTGAACTGGCAGGCGGACGATGCTGAACGCTAGAGGCGGGGAGGGGAAGAAATAAGAGAAGAGGGTCATCAGTGTAAAACCTGTCTGCAACGCAGGAGATCGACCCACAGATAGAGTGGTGGACTGGACAAGTAGATTGTACATGCAGAGGGCATAGAGTGGTGGACTGGACATGTAGATTATACATACAGATGGCATGGAGTGGTGGACTGGACAAGTAGATTATACATGCAGATAGCATAGAGTGGTGGGCTGGACATGTAGATTATACATGCAGATAGCATAGAGTGGTGGGACTGGACAAGTAGATTATACATGCAAATAGCATAGAGTGGTGGGCTGGACATGTAGATTATACATGCAGATGGCATAGAGTGGTGGACTGGACAAGTAGATGTACATTCAGATGGCATAGAGTGGTGGACTGGACAGGTAGATTGTACATGCAGAGGGCATGGAGTGGTGGACTGGACATGTAGATTGTACATGCAGATGGTAAAGAGTGGTGGACTGGACAAGTAGATTGCACATGCAGATGGTATAGAGTGGTGGACTGGACAGGTAGATTATACATGCAGATGGCAGAGAGTGGTGGACTGGACATGTAGATTATACATGCAGATGGCATAGAGTGGTGGACTGGACATGTAGATTGGCAGATGGTATAGAGTGGTGGACTGGACAAGTAGATTGCACATGCAGATGGCATAGAGTGGTGGACTGGACATGTAGATTGTACATGCAGATGGCATAGAGTGGTGGACTGGACATGTGGATTGTACATACAGATGGCATAGAGTGGTGGACTGGACAGGTAGATTGTACATGCAGATGGCATAGAGTGGTGGACTGGACAGGTAGATTGTACATGCAGATGGCATAGAGTGGTGGACTGGACATGTAGATTAAACATGCAGATGGCATAGAGTGGTGGACTGGACAAGTAGATTATACATGCAGATGGCATAGAGTGGTGGACTGGACATGTGGATTGTACATGCAGATGGCACAGAGTGGTGGACTGGACATGTGGATTGTACATGCAGATGGCACAGAGTGGTGGACTGGACAGGTAGATTGTACATGCAGATGGTATAGAGTGGTGGACTGACATGTAGATTTACATGCAGATGGCACAGACTGGACATACATATGTACATGCAGATGGCATACAGTGGTGGAATGGACATGTAGATTGTACATGCAGATGGCATAGAGTGGTGGACTGGATATGTAGATTATACATGCAGAGGGCGAGTCAGAGGTGTGAAGACGTCAAAGTAGCGAACTTTCTTTCAGCCAGTGACAGCAGAACAAAATGACCATCTCGTCTTGTATTAATCTATAGCTTACTCTGCTCAGCTCCCCCCCCCCCCCTCTCTCTCTCTCTCTCTCTCTCTCTCTCTCTCTCTCTCTCTCTCACATTCTCCATAGAAATCATGTCCTTGCTGACTGAGACTGAATACAAGCACAGTAAGTAAATCTGACTCCATTCGCACTTCGGTCTTAAAACAGCCTGTCCCTACTTAAAAACAGCCTGTCCCTACGGCTTCGGTCTTAAAACAGCCTGTCCCTACGGCCCTCCATTCAATGGGACGTTACTCTCACCACCCACCAACAAACGAGATAACAGAAAGAGGTGTAGAACTTTACACTGATGAAAATTCCAGCAGTAAATTGAGTCCGAGTAAAGAACGTGATGTCATCTAGGCTTTTTTTTTAATCACAGATCAGAAAATCTGATTTCCTACTAGAAAGAAGAAATGCAATCACCTTTTTCGGTCTCGTTGACAGCGCTCAATCCCATGTTTGACGATAAACAGTATCAGTCAAGTCCCTCTCCCTATCCCCCGTCCCACCCCCCTCCTCTCCCCACCCCCGCCTCCGTCCACCTCTCTCTAAAGAAAACGCTTCACGACATTCGGCAAGCCTGTGTACCAGTGCCACAACAGCAGTGGTGGTCCCGTCAGCACAGGTATCCATCTATCAAACTGTCACCATCGATGATTCCTGCTACTCCGCCAGGTTGCTCTCTCCACCCCACCCCCTCCCCCTGCTCCCTAAGATCCGCTCAGTCGCCTGTCTTTGACTGCAGTGCCCTATCATCAGTGTCCGCCAGAGACACCGGCCTTCAAAGGGCGCAGAGTGATTCTCCATGTCGTCATACCCCCCCCCCCCCCTCTCCCCCCCCCCCCCCCAGCCAGCACAAGGCGAGAAGCAAGGTTGCTGGTGTGAAACGGTCCTGTGAGAGAGTTAAGCTTTCTCCTCGGTCCACGCCCGTCAACCTCCCGCGATTTAGTGGCTTTGTGGCCCACACACTGACACAAAAAGCCAACAACGACAAAAGCAAAGGAAGAAGAGAGAAAAAAAAAAAGAACAAAAACAAAAAACAAAAAACAAAAACAAACAAAATCAGCGACCTGTTTATACAGAGTAAGACCATGACTAGTAAATGAATAAAACAATGAATAGATAGATAAGTAATAAGACAATAAATAAAGCACTTAATAACCGCCAGTAGAGTAGCAGTGTGAGCAACAATCGCCAGTCAGCAAAGTATATTCATGCTTGTAACGATGAATGATCAAAGCTCATGTTGGTGATACTCGATAACTGCAACTAAATAAAGTCGTGAGATCATTCTGTGTGTTTCGTCGTACCATTTTACAACGCACGCTCGTTTAATATATAGCAAGTTTTTGAAACAACGACGACATTCACACACACACACACACACACACACACACACACACACACACACACACACACACACACACACACACACACAATCTTCCCTCACTAACTGTGCACACACAAACACACACACACACACACACACACACACACACACACACACACACACACACAAACACACACACACACACACACACACACACACACACACACACCACACAATCTTCCCTCACTAACTGTGCACACACACACACACACACACACACACACACACACACACACACACACACACACACACACACACACACGCGCGCGCGCGCGCGCGAGAGAGAGAGAGAGAGAGAGAGAGAGAGAGAGAGAGAGAGAGAGAGATCCCTATTCACGACGAAGACTTCTTGACAGACATGTGCCACTATATAAAACTGAAGTATACAAAAATTCATTTATTCCAACCGCAAACTAAATTGTGGAACGACCTCCCTGACAACATAAAATCCACAAAATCACTTGGAGAATTTAAACGTTTTATTTCACGGGACGACTCAGTTGTTCCCTATTATTACTGTTATGGAGAGAGAAAATGAACAGATTCAACATTGCAGACTCAGCCTAGGAATGAGTGATCTAAAATCGAGATCTTGTTAACCGTTATCTTAAAGCAGATCCGGTTTGTCAATGTGGCACTGGTTCAGAAACGGCCGAACACTTTCTATTATATTGTCCTAAATACACTAACATCAGAAAAGACACGATTTCCACCCTTGCACCCAGTCTACTCGAAGTTGGTATTCTTCTTCGTGGCAAGCAGTTTTTTTCGACGTGAGGATAACGATGCTATATTCAAAGCTGTTCATCGTTTTATTTAAAAACAATCAAAACGTTTTTTGAAAAACATGTAAAAACTTCGCATGCGGTAATGATACATATGTTTATGAAAATGAAATCTTAGAGCAGAAAATGTTCTCTCTCTCTCTCTCTCTCTCTCTCTCTCTCTCTCTCTCTCTCTCTCTCTCTCTCTCTCTCAAACGCTTCATAAAAACGTTAATGATGTGTGAGTGGTTGACTATCATGAATTTTGTAGTAGTCTATAGTGTTTACTTTGCTTACTACTATCTTTTCTTATTTTTCCCTCAAATTTTGTACATGTTTACATTTATGTGTATGTGTAAAGTATGTTTATGTACATGTATATATTTACATTTTGTATACGTGTGGATATGTATTTTTTTGTTTGTTTGTTCTTGTGTATTTTGTTTAGCATAGTAACTTTAAAAGTATCCTGTCATTTCCTTGTCTACATGTGTAATTATAAACATTTGAACACACTATAAGCATTAGCTTGTTGATATTCAAATTTCACATTTTGTAAAGCTACGTGATTGTAAAGTGTAAAATAAATTTGCTTAAACCAGAGAGAGAGAGAGAGAGAGAGAGAGAGAGAGAGAGAGAGAGAGAGAGAGAGAGAGAGAGAGAACCGCACACGCATTAGAATAAGACCGGGCATAACATTAGAATTAGACTGGGTATAATATGAAAAGACTTCCGTTTTAATCTTTTCTCCAAAAGGGAGTATATACCTTGAAAATGTTGAGGATGACGTGGATTTCAAACGAGAAAAAAGCAACTAAAATTCAGAAACTAGACTGTTTAATATCCGTCTTAATTTTTAACCATTTTCTGTTCCATTTATAATAATGTACTATACGTCGGGCTACGTGATCCGCCAGTTCTGTAAACTTCCCTGCAATTGGTACAAAGAATTCTCGGAGTTCACCTGTTGAAGTAGCTAGTTTCCTGTGAAGCTTTATTTATATTTTCCTTTAATTTACTGCCATTCACGCCACTTGTGTCTTACGTCAACTGGTTCGGCACACACCCCCCCAGTGTCAGCATTATTCTCTCACCACACCGCAGCCTGACTGCCCCTTTTAATCGGCCATGTGCTTGTTTGGATTAGACCCGACATCACACGAACCGCCCTCGCTCTTAGAACCTGATACGACACGTTCTTCACTTAGCCTCATTCACCCCCCCCCACTCCCCCTCCCCCCAATTTCCCCCCCCCCCCCCCCCCCCCCCCCCCCCCCCCCCCCCCCCCCCCCCCCCCCCCCCCCCCCCCCCCCCGTGTCCCTTCAGGGGATATCGGTGAACAGTCCTCCCCACGGGTCTGAAGACAAAAGATGGTGCTTGTGATGAAGCTGGATGGCTGTTGGGGAGCACTCAGCCTCTCGTGCTGAGGTCCTGCGGCTGATGAACGTTGTAAAAGGCTGTGGTTCCCGTGCCCCGTCGTGGGGACATGCATGTGACAGAGACAACACACACGTGGGTGAAAAAACCCGGGTGGATTAACGGCCACTGTGGGGTGTTGGATCAGGGGCTGGCGGGTGTTTTGATGTCCCTCCGCTGAGGACGTTTTGCCTGAATCTATGTAGAGAGCGAGATTGATCTCCCCCATCCCCTACCCACTCCTCTCTCTCTCTCTCTCCCTCACTTCACCTCCCCCTCCCCTCCCCGATCTGCCCTCACCCTCAGAAACAAACGATTCAGACCTCAATAAGCAAGCGCGCGCGCTTGAGAGAGAGAGAGAGAGAGAGAGAGAGAGAGAGAGAGAGAGAGAGAGAGACAGAGAGAGAGAGGACAGAGAGACAGAGACAGAGCGAAGCGCTCGAGAGAGAGAGAGAGAGAGAGAGAGAGAGAGAGAGAGAGAGAGAGAGAGAGACAGACAGACAGACAGACAGACAGACATGTGCAGACAGACTAATAGAGACAGACAGAGCAAAGAAGTATCTCCACGTGTCTAATGAAACCTATGTTTCCCCTTGCTTCCATCAGGCTCATGGTAAACCTCTTCTGTAAAGCGTGTCTTGTTTGGTTGTCAACTGACAGAGTGACCAATGGTGAGTAAAAACAGTCGTAAGGGATTGTAAGGAGGTGTTGCACCCAAGCACTGTGTAAGAATACGTTTGAGTCTGAACCCTTTCCAACAGTAATTTACAGCAGAGGCAGTGGAGGGAGCGGGGATGGAGGTGGATCACAGATGCCAGACATGATCTTAAGTCGCACACACAAGTTGGAAGTCTGCGATGTCGACTGACAGCCGACTGTAGTGGAAAGACTTCAGTGAACTTTCTCTTTATGCACCTGGCTTGATTACTGCTACAGAGCTGTTATGCTGTGCAGTCTGAAGGGATCAAAGAAAATGGGAGAGAGATCCGCCAGCTCTCTCTCTCTCTCTCTCTCTCTCTCTCTCTCTCTCTCTCTCTTTTGCACAAAGCCTTCGAGTTAAGAGAAATTATAATCTTATGGTAGTGTGTATTTATCTTACTGTACTTCATATAATGGTTCTTATAATCAGTTTTGGATTTCCCCTCGCTTCGTTAATTTCAAATGTCTTTGGTCTCTGTTAGGAGGGGCCATGGCATATTAATGAACAAAATCATCTCTCTCTCTCTCTCTCTCTCTCTCTCTCTCTCTCTCTCTCTCTCTCTGCCCCTTCAGGTGGCTCAGGCCTCGTCCCACGCCCATCATTTCAGCACACTCTTCCTCACTCCTGTCATAGCCCCCCTACCCCCGCTCCTCCCCCGCCCCTTCTGTCAGCGCCGACAATCCACAGACAACAATCAATGATTGTCGTGATGAGACAACCGCATCAGGCCGACAGACCTTGCTTTGCTGTCATGCAACTTCGGAAAATCCCCGCACGTGGATCTAGTCGTGTGTCTTTGGAGGTACGTAAGAAGTTAGAATGGAGGGGGGAGGTGTGGGGGGGGCGGAGGGAGGAAGTTGGGGGGTTGTCGTTTAGGATCACTCGGCAATATTTTACATACAGAGCTATCAAGCTGCACTGTAGAACGGTATCCAGCGGTATCTAGTCGTGTTTTCTACGGTCTTTTTGCAGAATGTAAAAAAAAAAAAAAAAAAAAAAAAAAAAAAAAGAAGCAAGAAAAAATTGAAAAAAAGGAAAGGAAAATAGGGTGGGGGGGGGGGGGGGGGGGGGGGGGGGGGGGGGGGGGGCAGTAAAAGACACTGAGAACAGCTCAGCAGCAGAAGCCCACTCACGGATGATCTGTCGGGCGTGTGGGAGGGCGCTCGGGTTTCTTTAAAACGATCATACAGTAAATTCGCGTTCCCCGACCCCGTACCTGTCTCTGTGATGGTCGGACTGACTGTCCCATGGATATGCAGCGATGTGACAGGTTGGTAGAAAGATGTCAGATTGAGATGTTCGATCTCTCTCTCTCTCTCTCCTCTCTCTCTCTCTCTCTCTGTGCAAAATTCTGACACCCGACTTGTTATGACAATGTTTCTTTAATAGAATAGTTTCAAGGCCACTTAATTGAAATGACTTTATTTGTGTCTCCCTTTAGGTATTTTATTTTTTAACAAATTCTGACTGTCTGCTGTGTTTGAACTGACCACAGTCTGGTAAAGCGGGCAGTTAGGGGGCGCTCTGCTTTTCAACAATCGCATGCCTTCAAACAAGATTTCTTTCGTCATGTTTTCTTCTTCATACAAGAAAAAAAAAAAGTGAATTAGTTTCAAAACGGTCTAAATTTTCTACAAATGCTAAATGCCGGAAACATACAGGTTGGCATATCCTAAGAAACCCGTCCTTAATGCTTGATGGAAGAAAGCATTCTTTTAAAGGGAAGTATTCTTGTAGGGGTTTGAATAGCGATCATCCACACTCCAGTACTGCCTCCATATAAACTGGTTATTTAGAGAGAGAGAGAGAGAGAGGAGGGGGGGGGGGGGGGGGCAGAAACTGACAGTCTCTCTGCAGTCGTTTAAAACAAAACCGGAAGGGGTGGGTTCAAAAAGGAAATCTTACACTTTATTCCGTGACAGGAAGTTTTTTTTTTTTTTATTTCAAAGGGATGGACGAGATCGAAAGTGTTTCCGTAACTATGTTGTGATTATGTATGACGGTGAGGAAAACAAGGGTTGGTGTAAGACACATTTTCAAGTTTAAGATGGCGTGGCACATCAACAGTTTCTATGTCTACCAAGGAGATTATGTTTTTATCTGGGTCCACTTGTTTGCCTGGCAGTCATATAGATTATACAGAAATAACAGAACCGTTTTTAACTTTCGAAAGTTGTTGGAAAGACGGACTGTGATCCAAGAACCTTCTATATTTCGACGCGGATCCGGATCAAAGAGGAAATCCTTTCTGTAAAAGGACGTAGAGACAGACAGACAGACAGAGAGAGAGAGAGAGAGAGAGAGAGAGAGAGGGGGGGGGGGGACAAAACATGGGGGAGGGGGGGGGAGGGCGGAGGGTCTGAAAAAGTTTATGAATGCCATCTCCCTTCTCTTTCAGTCAGTAACGTATTTTCGTCCAGTATAGTCATTTCAATTGCACGAGAAAAAAAACAACAACAACAACAACAACAACAACAACAACAACAACAGAAAAAACTACTAAACAGGGACATTCCCAGGGTACAAGCTCGTTGACGTTTCACAAAAACTAGTTTGCATGTTCGACGAAAAATGTGCGTTAACTGGTACTATAAGTATAGAATAACCTTGGCTGTACCTAGTTATCCCCATATAGTGTAAGATAACTCACTGATGGAATGAAGCTTTCAGAAACATTCATTCAACTTCTTTTCATGACTAGATTATCTTGTCTTAGGGAGAGAAATGAGGATAATTTATTGCAAAAATGTTTAAACATTAACGGGGGTGGGGTGGAGGAGTGGACAGTTATGTACCCCACGCACTCTGTAATCGTCACACCCTTCGTACAGATAGTCTTTCATGAAATTTGTTTGAAAGAAATGCTAACTTTATTTAAATCAAATTACCTTCATTTGATAAACTTCGTCTTTCTGACTTAACACACACAAAAAAAAATCCTTCGATTCTAATACGTGACGTTAAAAATAACCGTGTGACGTAATGGAAAAAAAAAAACCACATAAACACCAAAATTTCAAACTTTGGATCGAGTCCTGGGACAGGTGCGATGGTCTTACTCCACGCAGGAGCTTCGGATAGCGTTGACAATACATCATCAACGACCTTTTCACAGTTTCTTTAAACGGGCTGAACATCTGCGCTTGGCGCTGAAGACGCTCGCTGTGGTGAAAAGGAAGCAGCACTCGTCCAACAGCGATATGACATCAGTGGCCTCCCTTTGTCGTTGCGGCATTGTCTGCGACATTGTCTCAATTGTGCGGAGACAGAACGAGACGAAACAAAACCTTTTGAGGACGACTTTTAAAGAACGGACACTCAGCAGACAATGTCAGTCACAGGCACCCGACAGAAACTTTTTCCCCAGGTGTCCGCAGCCACGTGGCCACTATTGTGTCCGCGCGACGTTCTCGCTACAGACTTGACAACAAGAGGGCTGGTCCCCCTCCTGGAACCGTTCAATGGTGTGGGTGGGTGAGGGAGGGTAGGCCTGTGGCGGGTGGGATGTCCCGCTGCCTTCCACCTGGCCGTGCTGTGCCAGGACCATCTGCTCGTTATGAGCGAAAGGTTGCCGGACACACCCCTGTGTCTGTCGGTGTCTGCTTCACGTTCATAGCTGACAGGACAGACCCGGAGTACACAGTGTTGTGAGCCACACTGTCAGTAGATGGATCTGCCAGCAGTCAAATATACTGAACGTGTTTCTGGAAAGTGACAGTCAGTGGATGAATCATTCACACCGGTATGTAAACTTTTTACCTGCAGTGTCTTGTTAGTTTTGCCACAGTTACACGGAGAAAAAGTCGACTCGTTGTATTGACTGCTAAACCATAGCATTCAGAAATGCAGAGAGAAACGGTGTGGTGAGAGAAAATCTTAGGAACTATTTTGAATTGTTCCACGAACCTTTGAGCCATCTTGAAATGGCGCGACAGTTTAGGACTACATCATTGCACTCTCTCTCTCTCTCTCTCTCTCTCTCTCTCTCTCTCTCTCTCTCTCTCTCATCTCTCTCTCTCTCTCTCTCTCTTCTCTCTGTGTGTGTGTGTGTGTGTGTGTGTGTGTGTGTGTGTGTGTTGTGTCGGCGTAAATATGAATCATGTACAAGTAAGTTAAGTTGATCACACATCACGAGCGCAAATATGTGCATGCTCTCTCTCTCTCTCTCTCTCTCTCTCTCCTCTCTCTCTCTCTCTCTCTCTCTCTCTCTCTCTCTCTTCGGTTTTTCACGAATGATTGGTGTGGATGCGTGAAAAAGCTCTTTATCATTTGAACACGGACAAGCAGACGAGCGAGCTGAAGAACATAAACCCATGGTGTGTGTGTGTGTGTGTGTGTGTGTGTGTGTGTGTGCGCGTGCGTGCGTGCGTGCGTGTATGTGTGTGTGTGTGTGTGTGTGTGTGTGTGTGTTGCTCTTTGTGTGTGTGTGGGGGGGGGGGGGGGGGGGGGAGGGGGTATATGGTGGTGTCAAAATCTTGCTTCTGTGATAGGCAGATCTACACAGACCGGAGTACAGTAAGAGCCGACAAGGAAAACCGCTCGTTGCACGAACAGCAGCTGTTCATACGACCTCCGAAAGGACCCGCGCTTAACGTATTAAATTTAATCCGGCCAGCCGAGTGCTCCGGCGAGGTAGGGGGAGGATGGGTGGAGGGGGGGGGGGACACCCATTACCTCTGCACGAGCGGGTGTTCAGTTGTGGGCGACGATGGTGGCCATGATCTGTTACACACAGCCAACACAAACATAGGGGTGGTGACACCTCCAAGCTGCTACTGCGTCAAAGGGGGAGAGTCAACTGGTTCCACTTGTGAAAAGCGGGTGTGGGTTGTCGCAGTCCAGGGCGTGAAGTGGTCAAGCAGAGTGGGCTGCTTTGGGGGTGGGCAGTGTAGGGTGGAATGGAGGGAACAGGAGGAGCTGGCAGCTGTCTGTTCTCTCCCCCCCCCCCCCCCCCACGTGTGTCCATGGGGAATGTGACTTGTGTTGAGTTTGTGCCAGAGGGCAAAACGTGATGTGATTCCTCCAGGAAGGTTGTTCGTGTGTGCGTAGCTGTCGCAGGGGCTCGCTGTTGCCAGCAGTTAGTACTGCGGGTCACTGCGACACCATTACATGTGACAGTTGTTCAGTTTGTTTGTGGTGAGGACATTTTTTTGCTCTTCCGAGGGACCCATCCTATCTCCAGAATAACCCTCCCTCTGTCCAAAAAGACTGCCCACCCCACTCCCTGTCTCTCTATCACAATTGTGTGTTTGCTGTAAACTGTAAGCACTGCAACAACGCGCATAACCATGGACTGGAAGAGCCAAGATTTTCTCGGTGACAAGGGTGTTTCATTGCGGGCGTCTAATGTCTTAGTCGGACTAAGAATATTATGAATAATATATAATATGCTTATTTGCACGAAGAAGAGAATAAAATATAAACGAACATAACAACCCCCCCCCCCCCCCCCCCTCCCACGCCCGGGAGAATACTCAGATACTGCAGAAAAATTGTGTATGTGACATAACTAGCTCCCGTGCATTTCGACAGAATTTTGTTCAGTAAAGCGTCTTTACTGTAATCCGAATTAACTTATGTTAATACGTTTATGGGTAATCAAGAGTTTGGAACCTTGAAATTTGTTTTTAAGAAATTACGGTAATCTTACGAGTGAAAGCCTGCTTTAAATTTATAACAATAATTGACCCAGCTCGTAAAATGTTGCTGCGCATTGAAAACATCACTGATAATTTTTACGTGCTGTAGTCCAGGACTGCTGACGCTAGTAACACAAGATTCTGGTGGAGCCATTTCTGTAGATATTACATCAGAGAGCATCTGTGTGCGTGTGTGTGTGTGTGTGTGTGTGTGCGTGTGTGTGTGTGTGTGTGTGTGTGTGTTCGAGCACCTTTCCCTTCTCTCTTTCTGTCTTCAACATTTATTCAAGAGTAAGTGTGCTCTTTCTCTTTCCTCTGTAATTTTCTAACCAAAGGCAACTACCGGGACACGATGTAAACAAGACATTGACAGGTCTTTAAACATAAGATTATTGTCGCATTTCGATCATTCTATGTCCCCACCCACGCCCTCAGTCGCTGCTGCCCTACCTACTCTCTCTCTCTCTCTCTCTGTCTCTGTCTCTGTCTCTGTCTCTCTCTCTCTCTCTTCTCCCTGTCGCGCTCTGTCTCTCTCTCCTCACACACACACACACACACACACACACACACACACACACACACACATTTTTGAATTATTATGCCACGCTACTTACGCTCGTCCGATACTTCAAAATAAAGGGCGACAGAGTTCAAAAGCAGGTTGACTTTCATTTAGTCTAAAGAAAATGTTGACCGCTCGAGTTTGTTCGTGCCTTCCCCTGGACAGAGTTCCCGTGTTTTCTAAAGCTTGTGCTGCCGGCTTGCTGTCCCGGTGAAATCAGCAATTTCTGTCAGCCTGAGAAAGTTCCAAGGCCTTTGGCTCAGCTCCCAGGAGGAGCTTTGTGGACTAATGAACTCCCAACACACACACACACACACACACACACACACACACACACACACACAATTTTCCGTCGTTGCCGTGGGACAGGGTCCAGGCGTGAGGGAGCAGGCGATCTGTTTGAGGAGCTGGCCAAATCTAATTTCTTTGCAGTTGTCCCGATTGTCGGCCGGAGCCTCTCTATAGACTCGGCGCACACAAACGCGACACGAGAAGTTAACGCGAAAAGACAACACAGAGAGAAAAAGGGGTCAGAGATGCTACTGTGAGCTACACGCTGTGCCCTGGTACCTCCGGTTTAATGAAAATCAAATACAGCTTCTGTCTGTTGAAGCTGACCTTACTTAAGATCAGTTAGTTTCGAAGGCTCGTTGTAGGCAGGGGTGAAAAGGTGAGACACTCGGGTGAGACAAAAGTTTTTAACGCAGAGAAATACAATCGTTGTACTGAAGCCGCTGTTGTGTTGGTCTTGCATTCATGGACATCACATCCGATGGGATGCTGTGTTTCAGACTGGCTGGAGGTGAAGATGGAGACGGATGAGTCTCCAGAACCAGACCGCTCCTCCACGCAGTCCTCTCCAGAGCTGCTTCCGGACGGGTCGCACAGCAACATCATCCTGACACCGCCGCCCGCGTTCGCCGACTCTTCACTGCAAAGCCAGCACGACACGCCCCAGCAGCAGATCCATGGCACCCCCAACATCTTGCAGAACTGTGGCGGCACTTTCACCATCCCCGGCCGCCTGCCTCCCCCCGTTCTACAAGGCGGTGGGGATTCCCCACGAGTCTTTCCCCCCGTTTCCCGCGAGATCAGTTCTGTGGACAGCAATGGCCCTGGTGTGACAGATAACAGCAGCAGCTCCCGTGTTTTCAGGACAGAGGACGTCGTCGAAACGGCCGTCTCCACCATGAACACGACGTCGGTGTTAAATCGACGTACTCCTTCCATCATGGCGTCCGTTGATTCCTCCCGTGGAGTGCGCTCCCCTTCTTCACGTCCGAACTCCACTCGCAGGACTCCAATCATCTTGGCCACAGATTCGGTCATGGGCAACTCCCCCCTTCACGGCCAGGTCCCCGTTTTCATTGCAGCAGTCTTCTGGCGGCAACACAACACGGAGGACCCCCAGCTTGCTAGTCACCGACTCCGTCATGGGCAACTCCACCTTTGCAGCCAGGTCCTCCTTTTCATTGCAGCAGCCCGGTAGCAGCAACACAACTCGGAGGACCCCCAGCTTGCTGGTCACCGACTCCGTCATGGGCAACTCCACCTTCGGTGTGCAGTCCCTTTCTCACGTGGCGCACTCCCAGTCGAACTCTTCACACAGGACCCCTTGCATTCTGGTGACAAACTCTGTGATGGGTAACTCCACCATGAAGACCCCACCGTCCCCAGTGTGGCGCCAGCTGTGAGCACTTCTCAATCAGCAGCAGATAACCATGCCAGCGAAAACCCGTCGGCAGGGACGCCCGTGTGGCATGACTCCAGCGCCGTTCCTCCACAGCCGTCTGTTCTCTCTCCGTCTGCCACAACGCTTCAGACGATGACTCCAGCTGATACGGAGCGGGAGGTGGAGAGATCGGAGCAGTTGATGGACGTGACCTCCTCCCCCCCAGCAACACAGTGGATGAGCTGGCAGAGTGCAGAGCACAAATGGTAAGTGGATTGTTGTTCGACTTCATCGCTATTATAAATACAATTCGGTAAGGACAGTTCTTTTTTCTTTTTCGTTTTTTTTTCCCCTCAGCTTCACAAAAGGTGTGAATTTGTTTAGATAATACAAATCTTTTGTTGTTCGACTTTATCAGTATTAAACACTGTTACCAGCATTCACACAAAAAGTGTGAATTCGTTTAGATAATACAAATCTTTTGTTGTTCGACTTTTATCAGTATTATAAACACTATCAGCATTCACAAAAAGTGTGAATTCGTTTACATAATACACACAAATCTTTTGTTGTTCGACTTTATCAGTATTATAAACACTGTTACCAGCATTCACACAAAAAGTGTGAATTCGTTTAGATAATACAAATCTTTTGTTGTTCGACTTTTATCAGTCAGTATTATAAACACTATCAGCATTCACAAAAAGTGTGAATTCGTTTACATAATACACATCTTTTGTTGTTCGACTTTATCAGTATTATAAACACTGTTATCAGTATTCATAAAAAGTGTGAATTCGTTTTTAGATAATACAAATCTTTTGTTGTTCGACTTTATCAGTATTATACACACTGTTATCAGCATTCACAAAAGGTGTGAATTCGTTTACGTAATACAAATCTTTTGTTGTTCGACTTAATCAGTATCATAAACACTGTTTTCAGCATTCACTGAGAGCAATTTTTGCAGCTTTACAAAAAGTGTGAAGACGTTTAGATGATACAAATATCGTCAGAGTAAGATTATCGTCTGCATTTCTGTCACAGCAGGATACAGTTTTGAAGTTAAGCTTGCTGTGCTGCATCTGCTAGCTTAATACTCCCCTTCCCACACCCCACGCCCGCCATTGTGAGAATTTTGGATTTAACTTTTTTTTTTTCTTAATTGTATTCATTCCAAAGTTTGAAGAGTATTTAAGGATATGAGTTAGTATTAGTGAGTGTGTACTTTCTGACTGGGAAAAAGTTATAGACACAGAGGAAAACAAAGGAAAGGGAAAGGAAAAAAATGGAGTGAAAAGGAGTAGAAGAAGAAGCAGCAGCAGAAAGAGAAGAAAAGAAACAAAGAGAGAAAAACCTTTGAACGCAAGTCTGGTTGATAAGCACGGATAATTTTCTGGATAAGCGAATGCAGTTTGCAAATTTTATGGTTGATTTAGCTGAATGGATTGTAGATGAAATTTCAAATGTGATTATCAGATTTCCCCTCTCAGAGGCACAGGGCTTTTTTCAGAATGCATAACTTCGAAGATGCTACATCACATAATAATGTATACTTCCAGAGGTAATTTGTTTTTTATAAGATTAAAAATGAAAAACAAATGATTCGTTTCAGGCATATTTCCTTTTTTTTCTTATATAATTTTTTTTTTCTTTTTTTGAAAAACAAATTATTCGTTTCAGGCATATTTCCTTTTTTTTTTTCTTCTCATAATTTTTTTTTTCTTTTTTCTTTGTTTCTTTTCTTTTTGTTCCTTTCCCTCTGGGGAACTACGGTCTGACTGTAAGGAACTTCTTAACAGAAGGCCCCCTCAAGTTCAGTACATTGACCCTGGCTGTGAAACCGCTAAAAATCATAGACAGCGCTGAAAACAATGCCACGGTCAGCCTGAATACCGGCAGTGAGGCTGGCATGGCCCATTGCAGGAGAAGTCACTGACTCGTTACCTCATGGGCCCACTGAGCTCTCTGGCTGAGCACCGCGGAGAGAGAGGGTAGGGCAAAGGCAGTTATACACGGTTGAATGACTTTAGTGGTCAGCTGCGCCATTTGGCAGATGTCACTTCTCTAGTCGGGTTGTCAGTCTGCGTCCATGCGTGGCGATCGCTTGATAGATCTACCTGAAGATAACGTACCCAACAAGAGCGGTAAATTCCTCGGCCTTGTCTGGAAGCCAAACCGCCGGGGTCGGTAGTTAACCGACCTCATTTCAGTTTTACAGAATCTGCACCAAGCTTTCATTCTTTCTTTCTTCTTTCTCCTTTTTTCCCTTTGTCTTCTCTCTCTCTCTCTCTCTCTCTCTCTCTCTCTCTCTCTCTCTCTCTCTCTCTCTCTCTTTAATGTTTCTTTCCACTTCTCCCCAGGAAGGCAACATGTCTAAAGCATGTGCAGTACGTTAATATCAGAGCTGATCATAGCCTACTGCTGAACTTTTCAGCGTCCAGGACTGAAAAGGGTCGACGTCAAGGCATAGGAGTGAAACGAATTCCATACTTAAAATTTAACACCCGAATGTTCTGTAAGTAACGTTATTTTTAAGCGGGATTCCTCGAACGGATTTTGTTCAATCAGTTCACAATTTAGGTCTTGAACGTGCCGTTTCCTGCTCTTCCAGATCCCAGTCAGTTCCAGTTGTACACATTATACTGTAGGCCTGTCGTCATGGATTAAACTAACTGTTCCTTTCATCAGAGAACGGAAAGATCACTGTTGCTTCGTGAGCCAAATCACACACAGGCAGGTCAGCCCTGCCCACGATAGACCCACGTAGTCTTAAACAGCTGCCGTTATTTTTGGTTCAGGGAAAGCGACATGTTTTATCCATGGACAAACAATACATTCAGCAGTTTTCTTTTCATGAGCTGATTAACAGGCCGTCTGATTTTTACTGGACTGTCCAAAACCACACGTTGATCAGACCAAGTCATTATCTTCCTTAAAACGATCATTTTCTTTTTTCGACTATGCGACTCCTAGCAGGCAAATAGTAAAGTGAATTCAGTCGAGGGACAGCTGGATCACTGGGACAAAAACGTACGCTTTCTGCACCGCTGGAACCTCCTGGCTGAATCCTAGTGTCACCGCTCATCGTTTTTCTTAGGGGGTCAGAAAGTGAAATCTCAGTGGAGTTAGTAAAACGACAAAAAAGCTCTTCTCTTTAACATTTAATACTGTTTCGCGCTATTCTCCCCATGACCGACGTTCCTGAATAACAAAGGCTGAAGCCCACAAGGCAAGCGCACTGACCACCATGCTGACCATTCAACGGCGTCGATCCCCGTGTTTTGCAAGCCATCGTAACGCCGGCCAGCCGGTAATTGACGTGGACCTACTCCGGGCCGTCAGTTTCCTCCCTTTGCGTGGGAAAAACGGTGTGGTAGAAAGGTCAAGACAGAAAAAGCCCGTTTCGGTTTGGACAAGATGATCAACATGCGTGTGCGTGAGCCCGCGTGTGCGCAAGTGTGTGTGTGTGTGTGTGTGTGTGTGTGTGTGTGTGTGCGCGCGCGCGTGTGGAGAGAGAGAGAGAGAGAGAGAGAGAGAGAGAGAGAGAGAGAGAGATGCATATTAAAAACCACCGTCCATCGTGAAACGTTCGCCGATAACATCGGCTGTGAACGTTCTGGCTCATAGGATAATGCTTTGATAGCCTCACTCAGTTAAACTGAAAGGATTGTGTCTTTGATATGAAATAGTAGATGTCTTCCAATAAACTGAAGCTATGGTTAAACAGAGAGGAAACGTTCGCCGATGACACCGACCATGAACGTTCTGGCTCATAGGATAACGCTATGATAGTCTCACTCAGTTAAAGTGAAAGGATTGTGTTTTTGATATCAAATAGCAAATGTCTTACAAAAAACTGAATCTATGATCAAACAGAGGTTGTGTGTGTGTGTGTGTGTGTGTGTGTGTGTGTGTGTGTGGTCAGTTGATGCTGCTGCACTGTCACATCAATAAGTATTAGATCAAAAGTCGAACATTTCAGTTCTGTGGATGACTTATCACTGAGCAGCATCAGTTGGGGGATGTGGAAGTCAGAAGAAGCTAGGCAGAGGGATGCTTGTCTCCCATTGTCACTGAAAGTTAGGGGGTAAGCGAAGAAGCAGATACTCACCCCCCTCCCCCTTCCCTTTAATGTACTTGTTAGTTACTTGTATTATATTTTTTCAACTATTTTTGCATTTTCTTATGTTTTTGTTATTTTTGAGGGAAGGGGTGGATGGTGAGAGAGATGGCTCGAATGAGGAAAGACATTGCTGCCACTCCTTGTCTCCCTCCTGTCCTCATCCAAGTCAGCGACAGCTGACCCTGCTGTTATTCCCCTTTCCATCTTCCCCGTTCACACGCCAGTTTGAAAAATAAAATAAAACAAAATAAAACAAACCGTTCCTTAATTCCTTTATGAAGCTATTCATCATTTCCCGTTCAGTTAGAATGCAAACACTGTCAGTCCCAGTCCGGTCCAGACCTAGGCCTACTTCCCTGATCGTCATTTAAACACACACACACACACACACACACCAAGAAAAAAAAACAACAAAGAAGATAGAAAATAAAAATCTGATGTTACACGAGATAAAACGGAATTGCGGACCGGGAAAAGGAAGTAGGAAACATTGATTTTGACACCGCGGACGCGCGCGTGTGGGCTGTCAATAGACAAAGAGGTCGCTGTGGGCAAGCCGCTGGGGATGAAGACAGTTCGGAGTACATAAACCGAAATGACCGCGGGGATGACTGTTGCCAAACATGCGCGCGAACAATGCGGTGGTGGCTCACCTGAGTGTACTGTGGTTGGGCTACCGATCTGTTGTTTTGATGAATTTTGAATGAAAAGTGACTTCAAAACGTTGTTCAGTGGAGCTTGAGAATATTGTGGTGCATCTACGACAGGACTTGTGGTGGAAGACCGAGTAAGTTCAGTGAAGAACAAAGACAAGCGTGCGAGTGGCGATCGCTTTCAGTGCGTGTGATGGAGTCCCCGTTCAGTGGCCATTGCTGTGCGATGTGAGCCCGCATCCTGTCGAGGCCAATCGATGTACGACGGTGTGTGTTCGTGTCGGCACACAATGAATGTGTAGGTCTGCGTTCCGTTGGTCGAAAGAGGTGGGTCCTCGATTTGCAAATTTTATTGAAGCTGCGCTATCTTATCTTGCTTAGTGCTAGCCGTAACGTTTTTCTTATTTCCCTTTTCAATTAAGTCCGGAAGGGTGATGAGGGAGGTGGGGGCGTAGTGGAAACACAAATAAGGACGAAAATGACACGTGAGTTCATGGGGAACAGCACAAAACATGAATTGTATTTTTGCGGAGTGTATTTCACTATTTGTGAATTCGTCGAAATCGACTTAAAAGATGGTAGAACCGATTTTCATCGCTCAGTTGCTGACCAGTTCGTGCGAGGTTTGAGCTCTAATTAGGTACAGATGGTTATCATTACAATGCTCTTAGTCCACTGCTTCCTCCGTTCCAGGCGCAAATTACACGTCGTTGCGCCACAAAGGACGCGCGTGCGCGCGCAAGCACACACACACACACACACACACACACACACACACACACACACACACACACACACTGGAAGCAAAGACTGTACGCCCTAGGGCGAACTATCTTTGCTGGAAGTAATCTCATTCTGTGATAAAATAGATCGTTGGCAACAGGGTAGGCAACTAAACACAGAATGACCACAAAAATTCTAGACATGGAAAGTTTGCCAGTCAAAGGGAAGACCGATCTGAACAACAAAACTTCACGGACATGGGGGGGAGGGGGGGGGGGGGGGATCTCCTTGACACCTCACCTTATCATCCCGACTACATCCCTCTTGACCAGTGATAGCACTGGCGGCTCTCCCTCCCACCCTCACCTCCCACCCCCCATTTTCCCTCCCTTCAGGTCCAACACATCCTTGCCGTCCACTGCTTGCCTTTCCTCTGGCTGCAGGAGAGCACCCCACCATTCTGACTGACCGACCTCCTTGGTGGTGATAAATTTCAGGCCATTAAATTGCCCATCTTGGACAAATCCAGGATTGGTGAACTCCCACCCCCACTTCCCATCCCACCCCTGTTCTCCACCCAGAAAGCATGGGAAGGAGCAAAATTGAAGTTGCACCTGTGTAGAGGTTAAGCTGCTCATTACATTTTAGATTAGGCACTGTTTATTTTATCTATATTTACAATGAAAAATGTTTTACATTTTATTCTGCTTTATGTCTGATTTCATGTTCAGATGTGTTTCAATTTAAAACAATTTTTTTTTTTAAAAGTTTTGCTAGGAAAATTAGCTGGTGCATCTGTTTTGCGGAAAAATCTCAGTCATAGTCATGTAGTCGTCGTGTGTTTTAGTTGTCTTTTTGTTCCCAGAGGAGATAGCACTTTTTTTTTTTCATGCAAAATTGAAGATGATGAAACTGACATGTTTAAAAAATTTGGATAGTGTAATGGAAGTTTTAATTGAAACTGAATTATTTTGCATGCGTGGCCAAAAATAAACTATGCAACACTCTGATGTAACAGAAAATGAATTCCACTGAGCACTGATATAGATCCGTTGATACTGAAATGGATTGGCTGGAAGGATAAGACTTAAGAGTGGGATCAGATTTTCATGGTAATACATCAGCCAGTGTGGTGACTTCTGTACATACAGTACTAGTTACTTAATGATTTTCCACAGTATTACTTACTTAATGATTTCACTCTTTCTTTGTCCATTATTTTTGTTGTCCGGATCTGGAAATAAAAAGATCTCTAGGCAAACAAAAAAAAAAGAAAAAAAAGCAGTGGAACATTTCATTTTTGTTTTATGTATGTACTGAAATCCAGCCTCAGATAATAAAAGTTCTTGTTTTCTTTAATCAAATTAATGATTATTTTATTTGTACTAAAATCCGTTTGCAGTTTGTTTATCATCATCCTCAAAACCAAAAATGTTATGTTACTCAAACTGCCAAACTTGTCCACACCAGCATTGCCTACAGTTACAGGAAATTCGAGGTGCATGCAAATGGGGAGCTCTTGCTGTTACTTTAGATGTGCGTGTCATATTTGAAGTTGTAGAGCTATCCTGCACTGTGACAACAACTGTGCCAACCCACTGCCAAGAGCATGGCATGACTGATTTTTTTTTTTTTTTTTTTTTGAATAAGCTTAATTAGATTGCCATGGTTTGATATTGTTAAAAATGTCACACCACCTATTGAAATTCTGGAGAGAAGGGGGAAAGGTGGGGGTGGGGGATGGGGTGCATGCATACCCTTCACAGAAAAATTCTGGTAAGTTTTACCTGTGTATGCAAAGAATTCTGTCTCCTTTTATATAGAAAGTGATTTACATGAACGACATACATTGTAGTGCTTTGTCAGTGTATTTGGCTGTTCAGGATTTTTTTTTTTTTCCCTTAAGGGGGGAAGGGGGTATCGATGTGGGGAATCTGTTCACGGCACCTGTTGATTTGATACAGAAAATTGATCCGTGTTCCTTGGACTTTAAATGACAAGTGCTGATCACTAAATGTATCCTGATCCTTTGTGGCAAAAACAATGCAAGATTCCTGCTGTATGCAGATTTTACACTTGATCTACATCAAGTTTGATGACTTCATCATCAGCCACTGGGACTTCTTCACTTGATTATCACTGCTTAGAAAACTTGGTTGTTAGTCTCTTCCACTGATGTCTAGTCAGTACTGGTGGCTGTGTCAATCTCTTTTATTCAGGTTTGTGCTGTGATGGCATGAAGCTCAAAATTGGACAAAGAATTTTGCCTTGTTTCAGATTTTTTCATTTTTTGACTTTTTTTTAACCCTAGATTAACTTGACATTGCAGTACTGTCATGTCTAATATGACCCTGCTTTTCTCTTTTTTTTTTCTTTAGTTTTAAGACTTTTTCCAGTTTCTTAGGTTTACAGGTAGTATGTTTTAGGCCCATGATAGTACTTCCTACCTGTGGCCGCCAGTGCTCTTCCTCCCATTCTTCAGGTCCTTTACTTACAGTAATGAAAGTTACGGCCATACCCAAGGTATTTATTTTGATTGAATTAATTTTTTTTCATCTTTAGGAAAAAAACGTTAGATTTGAAATTGCATGGCAGGTACCTTCCTTCAATCTTCTCTCTGATTTTTGCACAGTGCAACATGCTGTGAAATTTTTAAAAAAAAAAAAAAAAAGGAGAAATGTAACAACACCCTAGAGAGAAGGAAGGCCAAAGCAGTGAAGCATCAGAGCTAACTTACGGACCCATTAACATTTTCCTTCTGTTCAACAGTATAGTAAAGTCTTGGTGTGAACTTCAGTGCAGGTTCCTTAATCAGTGGAAAGTGCTGCCCAGAAGAGACAAAGAAAGAAAGAAGAAGAAGCCCACAGCCTGAACTGTTGCCCTCCAGGACATATTTTTGTGGTCCTTGCTTTTTGTCTGAAACCCCTTTGGATTCCCTTTACACCATTTACTGTGACCTCATTTCTTAAAGACCTCCTTTCTCCTTCAATGTAGTGTGCCTTATAATAGTTATATTGTTGTTATATTGCACAACTGGGGTATTTTACACACAGATTTTGCGGTGTGTTTTGTTGCAGATTTTCACACAGAGGATCCCAGGACACACAATTTTTTTTTTGTCCTCCATACATATTATAATTGTTTTTCTGTAGAGCAACTGTGTTTGAAGTCAGAAGTTGTGAACAAGTTGGTTCAATGGTAGTAGTCAAGTTGCTTGAATACACGACCAAGTGCATATGATGCTGATCATGTCCGCAACTGACAGATTTGCATTTCTCTGAAGTTTTAAGGCTGGTTTTACCATGTAAATAAATTCAGATCAGTGAGAAGAAAAAAAAAAAATAGTGCATAAATACATATATAGGAAAGTCAGACTGTAGATACTGACACTCTTCAATGGTATTGTTCTGAAATTGTAGTGCCCACAATATGGCTCTTGGTCCAATTTCGACCATTTTCAAATTGTGATTTTTTTCAAACTTTGACGCATACACACTTTTTAAAATAAAGGAAATTTGCTTGAAATTTGGAACATAGCTTTTTCAGGTATTGGAAATGCTGTCCTATTAAGACTGAATTTGGCAGTGAAAGCAAATTATGATTTTGGACTGGCTAGAAATAGGTCATGTTTCACTTTCGGGATCATTTTTTTGCCACCCCCTATCTTTAAACGGTCATAACGCCAGACCTAATGAAGATATTCACTTACTTTTTTAATGAAATGTTAGTTTTTTTTTAAGTTGTATAAGAATATGAAAAACAGTAAGTTATTTCTCTCTTTGAACATTTCGGCAGCTGCTAGCTTGTACTACCAATGAGGCCTTTGTCTTAAAAAACATTAAACACACATGTTGAATCCCATTCCATCTTTCAAAAGTGCAGGCCATAATGTGCTGATGGATATGGATGACACAAACATTAACATGATGTGAACACTAGTATGTGTAGTAGTGCAACTGAATATTGAAAGTTTTGCAGCTACCCAAGACTGCAAACAAGCAGACATAGAATGCCAGTGACAATGAACCGTTACAAAGTAGCGATTACATTTACATGCATGATGCAAGACTGTTGTAAGAGTATTGGAAACATCAGAAAGAAGATATATGGCAAAGTCCTAGATCAGCAGCAAGATTTGAGGAGAGAGACCTTCCTTGTTTTCCGTACCTTTTGCTCTTTTCTTGGTGAAGAGTCTCCATCAAATGGAGAATTTTCTCAACAGAGGAAGGAAAGGGGGAGGTGGAGGGGGCTCTAAAATTGGATTCTAACCAATTTTTGATTGATTCTGATGGTTTGGGCTTGAAAGCAAAGTAAATGTACATATTTAATATCTGTCTGTGTGTGCCCTGTTCCATGGTGTTGTGTAGCTGAAGGGACAAGCATGTTGGTGCAGCATTATAGTAGAATGAATAATTTCTTCAACTTTTTTAATGGTATGGACCTTCAGATTTAACCTTGGGGCCTCAGTGTTAAATGCTGTATGAGGAACACTGTCCTCACCATCACTTATGCTTGATGTTGATGTGACAACCATAATTTCAGTCTTAGTCCCAGGGACATCACCCTTAACAGGGAGGAGTCATTAACCCTGTCATTTCTGCCAGAGTTCTTGGCCAGAAACAAGGATTAGGGCACTCATGCACCTTCCCTTCCCATTGAGGCACTGTCTGATATCCTGGTCAGGATGAAGAGAGGTGGAGGAGGGAAGGGGAGGACATTAGCCTTAACCCCTCCAGTTGCTTGCACTATTACTGTTACTGTTACAGTGTTAGCTCCAGCGTAAGAGCTCCACTGCGCTCTGGTCCTTTTGGTGTGGCCTGATCTCTCTTGGTCGCAGTGTGATAAGAGTGACATGTTGGCAGACACACCATCTTGCGGCCTGATCTCTCTTGGTCGCAATGATAAGAGTGACATGTTGGCAGACACCATCTTGCGGCCTGATCTCTCTTGGTCGCAGTGATAAGAGTGACATGTTGGCAGACACCATCTTGCGGCCTGATCTCTCTTGGTCGCAATGATAAGAGTGACATGTTGGCAGACACCATCTTGCGGCCAGATCTCTCTTGGTCGCAGTGATAAGAGTGACATGTTGGCAGATACCATCTTGTGGCCTGATCTCTCTTGGCCGCAATAGTAAGAGGGACATGTTGGCAGACACCATCTCAAGGTGGCTCACCATGCCTACCGAAGGGGCTCCCATCCTCAGATCGACACTGTGGTCTCAGTGCAAGAGCTTGTGGTTACAGCAGTTGCCACATTGGCATTGTTCTAACTCTCAGTCCCTCAAGAACACCGACTGGAGGCAGCCCTCTGGCATTCAAAGAATCCCTTCATCATTTCTGACTGCAAGGGTATCCGCATAACAAGTGCTGATGGATCCTGGGTTGTCCATTTTGTCATGGCTAACTCGGTGGCATTGGTCATATCCACCCCTACATCTTGCTTAGTGTGTCATTCAGGCAGTTCGCCCTTCTCCAGTTGTTTTTTTCTGATACTTTTCATTTTGTATTACTTGTTTTGTCAAACTAAGCTATAGTCCACTGTGTCATGCCTCTCTGGTATTGCCTGTGGTCCATGGGAGAACTTTAGCTCATCCAGAGAATAATGAGGAAAAACTTAAACAAGGCTGCACTATCTGCTAGAGAAGAAAGATAGTAAAAGGGTCATCTATTTAACTGTTTTAGCCTACAAAATTTGCACAAACATGAAACTGGGAGTATGAGAAAAGCTCCCCATATTCAGGAAAAAGAAATGTTATTCTGTATATTGCACCAAAACAAATGTCCAGGGGATATTGCAGGTGTTATTGTCATCCTTAACTCTCCCTGACATACCCATTCTTCTCCCATGACCTTTGCACAGTATAACAAGTTTTGTAGGAATCTGGTGAGTGAAATTGCATGTCTGACACATGAAAAAGACTGGAACATTCCAGGAGATTGTAGTCTCTAAAAATGGGATGAAAGGAGCTGTCATACTCTTTGCACATGGAGGTTCTCAATTTAAAAAAATTGGGGGAATTAATCATTTCATCTCGACCATGTGCATTTATATGAAATTTTACAGATATCAGCACAGTCCTGTGAGTTGTCTTCAGCCAGGGAATGGAAATGTTTAGAAAAAAAAATGATGAAATAGTGGAGTAGGAACAGAAGTTATGAGAAGCTGGTGGATGGAAATATGGAAGTAATGTAGTATGGAATAAGCAGTTTTGTATACATGCTTAAAGAGACAAAAATAGTGCAAATGCCATTTCCTCACTTTTTATTTAATACACAATGGCTCCATTTTTTTTTTTTTAATTGAAAGACCTCTTTTGTCATTCTTTGTCACATACTGATTTGAACTGCTTAAAAGACAAGCATAGTGTTGATATATAGAGACGTTCAAGTACAGTATTTTTTTCTGCTTCATGAACTTACTGATTAACTTTGTATAGTCTGTGAGCATCTTCAGTTGTTTTGACATAAATTCCTTTATGTTTCAGGAGTCATTCAAGAACCATGGACTTGAATTAAAAGAGGAGCTACACATCATCAAAGGCCAGTTTTTTGATCTGCTGAATGACCTAGGACTGAGCCATGACATCTATTACAACGCTGTTACTCCGGCTGAGACCCCAGACTTGGTACAGCTCAACTCCCAAATTAGCACAGCATTTTTTCACTGCAGCAGGCTCACTTGCTCGATCTCGGTGTCCGATCGAGTCCAAAACATCAGCACTGCTGAGAGTCACGGCCACGTGGAGAAGTCTAAGAAGATGAGCACACCACGCAGCACTCCCAGGAGGGGGATCCATGGACGCCACCATGGAATCGACATGACTACAAAATATGCTGACCTTGTCCTGGAACAGTTGCTGGCCAAGGCCCGCACAGAATCCAACAGCTCCAGTTCAAAATCAGACAGTCCTCCAGATTTGCAGAGTGTTACCAATCATGGTGCTGAAGCTGTAGGTTCTGTGCCTGATCGTCATCCTGATGATGGACCGAGTAATGCTGGTCTTCCTTACAATGTTGACATCAACAAAGACTCGGAAGATGCTGATCCTAAAGGCAGTGCCAAGTCTAAAGTCATTTCAGTATATAATGGTTTTGAACCCGGTGATGATGGTGATATGACTTTGCTTGAACATCCTGAAAGGGCAGTTGCAGAGGTGCATCATGGGATGCTGGTACCAACTGTTTCTCCGGAGGTTCCTCTGTCGACCAATACCAGCTCTGGTTCTGCTCCTGCATCCAGCACTGGCTCATCTAGTAACTCTTCTGTACCTGATCTCAACAAAGAGCTAGTCTCGCGTATGCAGTATATTCTGATTTTACTATTGATAGACAAAAGAAAATTGATGAAGCAGGGGGTAATCTAGGGGCTGTATCAGAGGTGAGTGATGAATCCTCTCCTCCCAGCACATCTCCAGAAGAACAGTCAGGTGAAAGAATTTCCCCAAGGTGTGTAGAAGGATCTGAAAGTACTGACCTCTTCAAGGCACCTTTACCTCTGAGCAAACCCATGGTGTCAGCTGTCCCAGCAAAGACTGTGCAGTCAGGGTTTGTCAGAGCCAAGGATAAGAGAGGTAAGAATAGCCTTGCTTCCGGTGATGCAAACGAATCAGATTCTTCCTCGGGCACAGGATCAATGTCTGGTTCACAACAGTCACGCCCATCATCTCATTGTTCTCTTGCTTCCAAGCATTCACACATGACAGACAAAGTGCACGGTCCTCGTCTAGAGATCACAGGTCCTCAGGCTCTTCACGTGGATCAAGGTGCTCTACTCACCCTTTAGCATCTTCCACTTTCTTTCTGATCCAAACAGTCATAGCCCAGGGTCAGGAAGTGTCTACACATGGTCTCTGGATGGCAGTTCAGATGAATCTGCACCAGTCATTTCTTCGCAGTGAGAAACGCCATCAGAGACGTTCACGATCCTCACGTCGAAGGTCAAAATCTAGTCGTTCTGGTACTACTGTAGCTAGTCATGGAACCACACGCCCTGCAACAGTGATTGGAGCAGACTCTCCTCCTCATGAGAAACAACCCGGTGTTGATGATACTCTACATCTGACACAAGAGATCTCTATCATTGACTCTCCTCCCAGGAGGTTTGGTGGGAATAGGTTTGAGAACAGTATGGCTTCCTCCCTCAGTAACCCCTCGTGCTTCCAGCATTCCCCGAACCAGTACTCGTATTGGTGCCCATTTCCTGAACATAGAAGGTGAAGGGAATCATAAGGCCTCATCCTCTCCTGAACTCAGTAATCCCTGTTCAGATTTGAACTATGCAGTGAGCAGAATCGGTCCCTCCAACCTAAGCAGTGACCTTCAGCAGCCGACCAGTTCTGATAGATCTTACTCACATTTCAGAGACCGACCAGATTTACCTGGCAAGTCGAGCACAAGTGAAAGTGCAACCAGCTACCATAGCCAGTGCTTGACCTGCAACCCCGAGACTTCTAGCTTCTCCAGCGGACAGTTCTGTAAGACTTCAAGGAAGTGAAGATGCGTGTGATGAAATATTGACCAACAGTCCAAACAGTTATGACAGCAGTGGTGTGCAGCCACCTTACAACTCCTACATATCCCCTGCTGGCTCTAGCAATGACTACACTACTATCAGCAGCTCATCACAAGAGCACAGCATAGTGGCCTCTGCCCCACGCCAGCCTCGTGCCTTTGCAGTGAAGAGTCCCGGTGTGTGTTCAAAGTGCCCTTCAGTCCTGTTGCCAAAACTGTCAAGCGCAAGGCCGGAGCCGGAGGACACTCAACACACAATGTCGGTGTCAGAGCAGTGGGCACCCCACATCTCCCAGTGGGCCTTTTGAAACATAAAGAACCAGTGTCAAGGAGAAAACTTTTTGCTGCTGGCCAAAGCCAGTTAACGGGTACATACCATGCACCCAAAATCTTGGACAGAAAGGCTCTTGTGCGAAAATTCAGGAAATTCAGCAATAATTTCAAGAAAGACAGAGATAGTGCCAAATTCCACACGTTAGCAAATTTGTAAGGGTTGTGTCTATAGAAATGACAAGTCTTTCGAAATGGTATGTTTGTGTCTGAATGCTTGAGTGTGTGGATGTGTTTAAAAAAAACAGAAAACGGAGCTGTCTGAGCTGAAAGAGCCACTCAGTAAATGTATGTAACTGATAGTAGGCATTGCTGTTAAGGACTGAAAGAGGATGAATGTGTGGAGAACATCAGAGCGTTAATCAGTGAAAACCAGAAAATGTGTTCAAATGAAACACATTGAAATATAATTTAAGAGTTCAGAATAAGTAGGCAAATTCTGTCTCAAATACAGAAGAAAATGGTTCTCATTTGCAGTGTAATAACAAAGGTATTGTTATTTCATTATAGCCATCTGGCACTGCTCAAAATTTGTTTGGGGTTGCTTCTGTTTTTAATGTTTTTGTTTTAATTGAATCTGTGATGACTGTTGGAAAAAAAAAAAGTGAAGAACAAACCGACTTGTTTCTCTTTCTGTTATTTGTTTTATCATGAACAATGTTTATCACAAAATGTTTAATGAGAAAACAGACAAGCTGAAAGAGGACGCACAGAGCCTTTCTTTTGATTCTCTTTTTTTTTTTCAGTCAGATCATAGATAGATGTGTTAAACTTAAAGCAAAGAGTGTTGACAACTCGTTATGAATTAAGAAGTTCTGTTTAGATTTAGAAAAATAAAATTAATAAAGGAATTTTATCTAGCAGACGATTAGAGCAAACGACTGAAAGAGAAATCAATATGTATTTAAATTGTAACCTAAGTCATTAATATTAATGTTTTAAGAATAATTGACGCTTAACTACAAATACTATGTAATTTGAAACCCATACAATTTTGACAAGAAATGTTTTCATTTTATTTCCAGAATACACCTCCTTGAAAACTGGTATTTGGGCTTTTGTTTGTTTGATTTGGTCGTGTCATCATTATTGTATCAGTGAAGTGTTGCAGAGCATGGTCATGCAGTAACTGAACGTGAGGAACCTCGGAATGACAATAACGTTACGGTCAACCTTTAGGTGTAGCTTTGGTATCATTAATTTTGGGTTTGTGTCATGGAAACTGATGTTGACATGAGGAAACATGAGTTGAAACTTGGAGTTGACTGTGTTTCTCCCAGTCATGCGGTTTCCAGAACTTAAGTTCACAAGGTCAGAATCAGCTTTTCTAGAAGTTTCTTTGATGATGTGTTATTGAATCAGGCTTTCTCCTCGTGTAGAGGGTGGTAGTTTAGTGTATACGAAGATACTTTGGCTGGAGTTTCTTTATGCATTGTTCAGTTTGAAAGCTTTACCTTGGTTTCTTTATGGAAACAAAACGATCTCGGTTCTTTGTTTAGGAAGATTGGCTGTGACTTCTTTTTCCAAATTCGGATGGGAGAGCCTATCATTTTTCTGTATTTACAGACTATAAACTTTGACAGAAGTAGATGTTCCTAAGACCTTATAAAGTCCTAAGAACATCCACTTTTGTCAAAGCCTCCCACCCCCTCCCTTGCTTGATAGGTACTCGGCCATATTGATTTTCATACCAAGTAATCTCAGAGTAAAAGGTAGAGGTAATGATGAATTCATGATATTAGTGATGATCATTTTAACACAATGCATACCCAGATATTAGAACATTCAGTTAATCTGCTGGAAGCCCTTTTTACAGTTATTCATTTCCTCCACCTTACTCCATGTATCCTCAAAGCTTGCCCCTACCATATCAACCTTCCCCTCCCCTTCACTTCCCTTTGTGTGTGCATGCACACACACACAAACACATAACACACACACACACACACACACACACATAGTGAACATGTATGCATTTATATACTGAACCTGCTTTTGCGAACTAGATTCTATCTAATCTAAGGTCAGCAAAGTGACTGGTTCATGAATTGATCTGTTGCTATCAATCTTCTTCATCTTGTTTTCCCTGTCCGGTGCAAAATTGTTTGGGGGCTTGAAGAAGAAAATGTATGTGAAAATGTTTTCTGTTTATGTTTTCATACTGAAAAAAAATGTTCCCCTTTTTTGCATCCAAACTATAGAGGTACACAAATGTTGCTAAAGAAAATAATTTAACAGTGATGCAGACTACACAGTTCTCAGTATTATTCAACTTCAAATATGATGTTGATAAAATGTATGGCCACATGTATTACGCATATCTAGCATCTGTTTTTAATTCTGGTAATGCTTCATTCACTTACTCTTGCAGAAAGTGATTTACTGATTTGTCTACTTTGTCAGAGGTAAATTACTTTTCAGAATTACATTTTTTTAATATTTTCCTTTCATCAACAACTAATTTGTATTGTCTGATAAACCCAGATTTTGCAAGCTTTTGTTTAACTCTTAATCAGGCAGATGGGGGGAAAAATGGTAAAACAAATGAACACACAAGTCAAATACAATAGAGACTCACAAAACAAGATGCAAAATAATACTTAAAATACAAAACGGACAAGGAAATGTTTGGGCAAGTGTTATTTTCCAATGCCATAAATCACGGACATGAACTAAAAACGCACAAAAGACACTCACAAGATGACAGTCCACAGGAAAATAGACATTGTCCTGACAGCTGTCAGGGGAGTATATTTCTGAAGAAGTATTTGTCATGAATGTTCTTGTTTGGAAGCGTAAGTGTTACTTTGCACATGTTTTGTGTGTTCATTGGTATTTTGACTTGTTCTTTAATACTACAGTTTGCTTCACTTACAGAGTTTTTCTTTTGGAGGGGGTGAGTAGGGGGGGGGGGGGGGGGGGGGGGGGGGTGGGGGCAGATTTTTTTTTGTATGCTATGATATTGCACTTTATAAGCTCAGTTCAATTCCTTATTCAGTCATTAAAGAGCAAAATTCGTCTTGCTGGTTGTATTCATGACCTTAGAATTATCCAGTTATAAGATATATTTGAAAGATCATATATTTGAGTTTGGTTAATTATCAGCTACACAGCTAACCGTATCTTGTGAAACACTGTCTTAAAAGAAGGGGAAGGGAGAAAGGTTTAGTTTCTGTTGATATGGAGTAGTGTGAGCAGGGTGGAAACGTGGTATCTGTTCCAGTGTCGGGTACAATCTTCAAGCATAGTCTGTATGGAAGATTCTATGGTGAAGTTTTGTAACCCCTGGCAACAAAGGGGAGGTGAAGGAATGGATTATTCAGAAAGTTTAATCAAAAATGAAACCGAAATGCAGTAACCACAATTTTGGATCATATGATAAATGTCTTCTCTTTGCTCTGGCTAAACAAATTCTGATCAGTGATAAGGATTTCATCCAACAGTATCTTATTCAAATACGGAATGTTTTTTTTCTGGATGATGAGGGCATCACCGATTTACAATGTGGTGAGCAGCATCACCGGCCCAGTTGTATTCCTATGGATCTTTGTAATGAAAACAAACAAACAAAATATAGATTTTTAGGTAGCAATAAATGTAGAAGACTTGAATTTATTCAAGCTAAGATGCACAGCAGTCTTCATGACTGGGGGATTTTCGTGATTGATTTCAACTGTAAAGTTAAATCGGTCATAAAATGAGTAATCCAGTGATCATGGAGACTTTGCTCACGTAAGTTTATTAAATAAAAACTGTTCTAGATTATGAAAGGATATTTGACAGTAGATGTAAGCTGCTCAGTCATGTGTAAATAAACTTGCAGGGAAACACACAGGTCGTGAGTGACTTACGAATGACAATCTGTGACAACATTCGAAAGAGCGTATGCCCATGTCCCCTCACTAAAACATAATATTCATTTAGACTAGGGTCAGTTGTTAGTCGTCTTTTCAGCTTTATTTGTCCATAATCATTTAGATTTGAAAGAAGTGGACGGGCAATTTATGGTTGTAAATTGTGGAGCTTTAGTCTTGAAATGATAACCAGTTTTTTCATAAAAGATTATTCAGGATCCACAATTCTCAGCTTTAGCTTTTGTTCTTAGATAGCAAGTGCAGATAGTTTGTCACCCAAATTTATTTATTTGTTTTTTTTTTTTTTTTTTTTTTTTGTTGGTCTTTCTTTTTTTGTGACAAAAACTTCAAACATGAAAAGTTGCTAAGTGATATAAAACTTGGCCGTTTTCTTGTTCAGCAGTCGGTACTTTGTATTCATTTGTGTCTTCAGAACAGTAAGATTTTAAAATATTTTTTCTAACGGTACATCACAAGACTCCTTCTCCACATCCTCACCCCCCCCCTCTCTCTTTTGAATATTGCAATGTAAAAATCATCATTGGCCATTCTCTTGGTGTTTCGGTCCATGACTCTAACAAAAAGGAAAAATAAAATGTAAAAAAAAATTTTCCGCTGGGAACCGTTTGAACAAAACTTGATCAATAGCCTTGATGGTGGAATCCGATTCCTTTAAACAGTTTATGACAGCTGTACTAAAAATTAGTACTTGAAATACAGTTATGCTATAGTGTACAGGCAACCAGATTTTGATGTGTTTGCTTTTTTAATGTTTTTTTTTTTTTCCTGGAACACTATAAGTGCAGGTAATTGATTTTGAGAGGAGCAGTATCCTGAGCCTCAGGTGATGTACAGCATAATGTCTATTTATTGTTACAGATCACAGTACATATCTGAGATTTTTCTTTTTTTCTGTCCTGAGCAATATGTATATATATGTTTTTTTTTTAAAATAAACCTTATGCTCGGACAACTTCAAGAGAAAGTGTTAGTGTGTGTGTCCATTCTTTTTAATTGTATATCTAATTGCCCTGTCTGTTGTGTGTAAGAGTGTCGCAAATTAAAACAGTTTCTTTAAGTGAATAAGGGAACAAAATATACAAGGCAGTAATTTTCAGATGCACATCACATGAAATGATGCTGAATATATATATATATATAGTGTGAATTCGTGAAAATGAGAACACTCCCTCACTTCAGTCTTGACCCAAACTTGACACAACACAATGAATTGGATGCCATAGAATTCCAGTCTCTGTGATAAGTTACTGCAGTTTAGTTAAACAGTACCTATTAGATTGAGGAACGTTTGTCTAATATCAAATTCTAAGAATTTTTGGAGATGGCGTGTTGGAAATAACAGTTCTGTTTTCTTGACTTTTTCATAGAATGGTGCCATGACCATGCTCGGCAACAGAAGTGTGTAGTTTTGAAATTAATGGAAAACACAAGGCAAAGGCTGCTGAACTGAGGTGGGCACAACTGACAGAAACGACCCTGCATCAAATCTGTTGATGGGATGATGTTGCAGTGCTATGTCCTCTTAGTCTAGGAGTCCAAGGGAAAGTCAAGTTAATTCAATGTACCCAATACCTAGGCAAGTGACTTTTGAGGTTATTGTTGTTCATTCACAGTCATTTTTTTTTTTTTTTTTCCTTTTACTATGCGTCACAGCTTCACGTGCGTGCGCGCGTGTACGGCCGCATATCAGAAGTCCATGTGCGTACACGTCCCTCAACTGGATGAAAAGTAGTTTAGTCAAAAATGTTTACTTTTGAATTAAAAGATAACCGTTTAGTGCAGATTATTAGTGTAACGATACAGAACGATTTTAGAATTAGACTACACAGTACCTTTTTTACCTACATGCAGTAAATGAAGAGCAAAAGCACATGATTTAGTTCGAGGCAAGATGACTGACTGCTCGCGCTAGCCATCAGCACACAACTCGCATATCAACCAGTATCAACTAGCCGACGAATCTGCTGCAAGAACATGATATTGAAAACAATTTGAAAAAATAATCCTGCTTGCCATTCCACCTCCTAATTATTTCAAAATCTTCAACAGCCTAATGAGAATTATGCTGGAAAGACTACCAGAGAATTCGTGAGCTTTAGTGTGCGACACGCAGCCTTGGTAGTTGCGTTGCCGCCTTTTTTGAGATTTCGGCAGCTTCTTTACCATCTAGTGCACTTCGGCGTTTTTTTCAACACAGCTCTCTTTTATCCTCGCATCCCCATCCCTCCTGAAATATGGAAAGAGAGTCCGTGCCCTGTGTGTTTAACGTGTCTTGATGTGCCTGAAGGCTTCAGCCGGTTTCATCATATTGCCGATCTCGTTACCAATCCGAACGTGTTGCTCTAGTGGTGGATGTACCATCGACAATGAACATGGAGTTTACCGATTATCAGAATGTCGGTCGTTGTTCATCACGAGTTTACAAAACTCATCATAACCAGTTTCATCATCAGTAACAGTTCTTAGGTATGCTACACCTGTTTTAACGTCATCATCATCAGTAACTATTCTTAGCTATGCTACACCTGTTTTAATGTCATCATCATCAGTAACTATTCTGAGCTATGCTACACCTGTTTAGCCTAACTGTTCTGAGCTATGCTACACCTGTTTTAATGTAATCATCATCAGTAACTATTCTGAGCTATGCTGCACCTGTTTTAATGTAATCATCATCAGTAACTATTCTGAGCTATGTTACACCTGTTTTAATGTATTCTCATCATCAGTAACTATTCTGAGCTATGCTGCACCTGTTTTAATGTCATCATCATCAGTAACTATTCTGAGCTATGCTGCACCTGTTTTAATGTAATCATCATCAGTAACTATTCTAATATGCTACTACCTGTTTTAATGTCATCATCATCAGTAACTGTTGTAAGCTATGCTTTTGTTTTATGTCATCATCATCAGTAACTATTCTAAGCTATGCTACACCTGTTTTAATGTAATCATCATCAGTAACTATTCTAAGCTATGCTACACATGTTTTACCGTCATAGTTGTTGCTGACTCTTGACTTGACTTTGAGCTGACTACGGTGACTGTTGAGCGAATCAGTTGTCCAGTTGGTCATCAGTTTCGATGTGAAGATGTAGAACAAATGTGATCCCAGACATGATCTCAGCACATACACGTAGGCCCTATATATATCCTAAACAAGATACTTGTCGCCCCACGTGGCACGCCAAATATCAGGAAGCTAGGAGCACGTCGCTTCAAACGTGGCGCTACAAACTTTACACAATCAATCCCTCGTACTCAGCCCCCCCCCCCCCCCCCCCCCCCCCCCCCCCCCCCGCATTACGGTATTGTCCCAACTGGTGCTATTCATCAGGCTGTCAGATCAGAAATCCAGCCTGGAGTGTAATCACTTTACGGGTCATCTACGACATTGTGCCCGTGACACAGTCATGCTAAATCGGATCTAAACTCACACACACACACACACACACACACACACACACACACACACACACACACCACACGCCGTGTGGGCAGAGAACAATGCCAAGCTTTCACTTTTTAGGTCACAGGCCTTCACTTTAATTGCCCCTCGTTCAGGCTCGCAAACACTGAACCGGAATGATGTCAAAACTGTTCAAATCTGAAGACCATAGTGGTTCTTCTGTGCGCGATTTCATTCTTTAAGAGTCTTTTGTGCAAAAAATGAAATGGGAATTGGCATGAGATGTCGGGCTCACCAAGCACATCAACGGCAGCCAAAGATTTTAACTCCCTCCACGCTCCTTCTCAATGTGTTTACATTACCCGCAGCGAGATGCATCTAACTTGCATAAGTACCGGAGTTAGGCGCCCCCAATCGTGCTCGCTACATAATGTGTCTTCAAATTTACATTTTTTTTTTTTTTTTTTTAGCAAATAGGAAATCTTAAATAAGTAGGAATAGTAAACAGTTAGTGACAAACGTGCTTAAATAAATAGGAATAGTAAAACAGTGACAAACGAGCAAGGCAGCTTTTGCTCTCATTATGAAATAACTGCACGCCCAAATCCGAACGAATGCTACTTACGATACAAAATCGCCCAGTACAAATGCCAACACAGAGTAACAGTATTTTTAGGGGGTTCAAAATATAACGGTCAACTATATGGAAAGTACCAACTTGTCTCAGTGTTTTAACTGATATTTTGCACAACGGTCTCGATATTTTATGATCAAATTCAGTCTTGCGTTTTGAAGAAAATAGAGCTGACTTGCTCTAAGTCGCAAACGAGCGAGGGAGATCCTCCTCCTCCTCCTTCTTCTTCCTTTTAGTGTTCACAATCAACAGTTTTGATTTTTCTTACACTTTTCAGGTTGATGCTCGCCCGGCGAAGAAGGGAGAAGAAAAAAAGCCAGAGCAGCAGTTGCACTGTTGACTGGAAAGTTTCAAGAGTGGGGCTGGCCACAGTCTCTGCTGGCAACTCATTCCAGTCTCTGATTGTTCTGGCAAAGAATGAGTTCTGCCGGTACTGTGTGCGGCACTGGATGGCAGAGTATTGTTGGTCATGTCCTCTTCTTTGGCGGACCGGAGCTGGATGAAGTTTGCTGTGGCTGACTGCGACCATGTTATTTCTAATCTTGTACAGCATTGTCAGACGCGCTGTCTGCCGGCGTCGCTGAAGGGAGGGCCATCCCAGTTGAGAAAGCATGTTATTCACACTTCAGGAGTTGTGGTAGCGGTTCAATACAAAGCGAGCCGCCCTTCTCTGTATTGCTTCATTTCTGTTCACCGTCCTCTGTGGATGAGGGTCCTGTGTATGGGGTCCCACACAGAACTGGCATATTCCAAAAGGGGCCTGAGAAATGTCAGGTAAGCCCTCTCTCTCAGCTCTGTGGGGGCAGTTTTCAAGTTTCGACGAAGGAATCCCAAATCCTGTTTGCTCTCAAAGTGATGGCATCAATGTGAGAATCCCAGCTGATGCCCTTCTCAATGGTGACGCCAAGATACTTGACTGATGACGCAGTGTCAAGTGTGTCCATGCAGCTTGCACTGGTAGTGGAGGGGGTTGCCGACTTCTGGTCACAGGAAGAACAGTACACTTCCCTGGGTGAAAAACCATGTCCCAGCCCTTCTCCCATTCTCCAAGGCGATGGAGGTCCTCTTGTAGCTGGTCTTGGTCTCGCTGGGATGTGACTACTCTATAAGCTGCAGTGTCGTCAGCGAACAGCCTACAAGGTGAAGTCAGGCGCTCAGGGAGATCATTAATGTATACAAGGAGCAAGCAAGGTCCCCAAACTGATCCTTGTGGTACACCTGACTTCACACTCATATATTCTGATTGGGCTTCCCTCCACTACAACCTGAACTCCAAAGGTGGAGATGGTGTGTTTGGTTTAACCCCAAGACCTGTTTTACTGTGAACACTCTTGCATTCATTCACTCCGGCCTCAGCCAGCCCCTGGGCATTGTTTCCATGCATTCAAACCGGTCAAACTTGACCACTACCTCATTACGTGTACAGTCTGATTTTTTCCTCACATTCCAACTTGGTCTCGCCGCACATTTTGTGTAAGAGAATTTTCCATGGCAGTTCGATCATGCGATGTAATCGGTGAAATGCTGGCGCTATTTAGATGCTAGACGGTGCTAATTTAAACGCTAGACGCTGCTAATTTAAACGCACGACACTGCTAATTTGGACAGTGATTATTTAGACGCGAGACGGTGCTAATTTAAACGCGAGACGGTGCTTATTTAAATTCTAGACAGTGTCAGTTTAGACAGTACTTATTTAAACGCTAGACGGTGCTAATTTGGACCGCGATTTTTTAGACGCTAGACGGTGCTAATGTAGACACTAGACAGCTCCATGTTGAGTCAGTAGAAAGACGAATTCTAAGAAGAGTTTCTGTTGAAGAACATGAATGCAAGAAGATTCATTGTGTCAAACTGACCATCAAAACATCAGCATAAACCCCCCGGTTGTTGTTCAGTGATAGAGGGCACTGAACGACGAAAATCACTGAGGATCGGAACTTCTCTGAGCAGGCATTTCCCCTCTTCCACTCTCCTCCACACCACACCACCCGGGCTGTCTTCTTGACAGATGACCATTGCTCATGTTGTCTACTCAACGTATCAACACAGTCAATGGATTATTTCATGGTTTTTGATATAATACCCTATCTTCTCTTTTAACACTGCTTTTAGACGTGAACAAGCATGCCCCCTCTTCTGGTAACAAACTGGCTGTCGTGAAACCGGTCCAGCCGATTAAACAGTTGAGCGGTTAACCTTCTACCTCGAATGTAGCAAGGCTGTATTTTGTATACCCGTTATATATATATATTTTTTAATAATGCAGATTTCACAGTGATAACATCATCGCAGGCTCATAAACACTATAATTGATACTATTATATACAAATGCAAAGATTACGAATACAATGCACGCGGTAGTTTGAACTAACATTTCTGTTGTTATTACTCAGTAATGCATTTTAGAATACCGCGTTTTGTTCTTTATAAAATGTCTTGCAGAATTTAAATGAATTTATTTTATATGGTGAGGGGTGGACATTCTTCAGATGTTTACCTGAGATTTTTTTTTAAACGTTAACGCGAAAAAAAAAAATCCGAAAAAAAAGAGTTGGAAATACTGACAGTTCATGAATTCGAAGCGATAAAAAGATTATCCTGCAGTGTCACTTTTTCCCTCTTTTCTTTCTCTCTGCCCCCACCCCCACTCCTTTCCTCCTCGCCCCCTTCTCCCTCCTCTCTCTTTGTCTCTCTGAATCTGTGTATCCGACAGTGTCTCCTTTCAGCTGTTTCATACCCTTTATTCAAGCCTCAGAGCCCCCCCCCCCCCCCCCCCCCTCCCCCTTGTTTTCTGACTACAAAGCACCATCTTTGGTGCCTAAAATGAACATGAAAAGTTTTTGCGAAATGTACATTTAAAATGAAATGACATTACAATACTTTTTGACACTCTACACCTACTGTTAATCCTAGCATGATTATGGAACGCCGTTCGTTAACTCTCGGTTCACATCCATCGTGTGCTCTGATACATCAGTATTAATTAAAAGAATTAACCGCATCTCTTTCTCTCTCTCTCATCATACGCTTGCACGCACGAGCGCGCGCGCGCGCGCGCGCGCGCGCGCACACACACACACACACACACACACAC